>JAKSZT010053846.1:1579859-1764801 GCA_026826555.1 Tolypeutes matacus
GGCAGGACCCCGTCCCCAATCCGCCTTGCTCTGGGAGCTTGCAGTGTGCGCCCTCCTACACCAATGCCATCTTGCCCTTTTTCATATATCATGTTTTACTTATCCTTTCATCTGTTGATGGACACTTGGATTGCTTCCACTTTTTCACAATTGTGAATAATGACAGTATGATCCTTGATGTGCAAATATCTGTTTGAGTCCCTGTTTTCAGTTCTTTTGAGTATATACTTAGAAGTGGGATTGCCAGGTCCTGTGATAAGTTTATACTTAACTTTCTGAAGAAACGTCAAACTGTTTTCTACAAGAGCTGCACCATTTTACATCCCCACAATGATGTACGAGGATTCCTATTTGTCCAGATCCTTTCCAGCACTTATTTTTCATTTATAAAATAGTAGCCATTCTAGTGTGTATGAAGTGGTATCTCGTTGTGATTTTGATTTGCATTTCCCTAATGACTAATGGTGTTGAGCATATTCTCATGTGCTTTTTGGTTATTTGTGTATCTACTCTGGAGGAATGTCTGTTCAAGTCTTTTGAAAATTTTTTGATTGGGATATATTTTCGTTGTTGAGTTGTAGGATTTATTTATAGATCCTGAAAATTAAACCCCTATTTAATTTGGTTTCCAAATATTTTCTTCTATTGTGTAGATTGTCTTTTCACATTCTTGAAGAGGTGCTTTCCACAAAAGTTTCCAATTTTGATATACTTTCTTTTGTTGCTCATGCTTTTGGTGTAATTGCCTAACATAAGGTCCTGAAGATGCTTCTCTTCATTCTATTCTAAGAGTTTTATGGTGCTGGTTCTAATATTTAGTCTTTGATCCATTTTGAGTTAATATTTGTTTATAGTATGAGATAGGGGTCTACCTTTATTCCTTGAATATTGTTTTAGTTTTCTAGGCTGCTTCAGCAAGTTCATGAAATGGCTTGGCTTAAACAATGGGAATTTATTAGCTCACAGTATCGAGGCCGAGAAAATATCCATTTCTTGGCATCATCAAGGTGATGTGTTCTTCCCAAAGTGACTGCTAGTGATCCTTGACTCCCCTGCCACATGGCAAGGCACATGGTGGTATCTGTTGATCACTCCCTTCTCTTCCAGGTTTCATTGTTTTCAACTTCTTGCTTCAGTGCCTTTCTCTTTCTCTCTCTGTATTCGTTCCATTTATAAAGGACTCTGGTAACAGGATTAAGACCTGTCCTGGCTGAGGTGGAACACACTCTAAAGGTCCTACTTAAAATGGGTTTACACTCAGAATGGATTAGATTTAAGAACATGTTTTTCTGGGGTACTTACAGCTTCATATGGATATCCAGTTTTCCCAGCATCATTTCTTGAAGAGATTACTCTTTTCCAATCAAGTGCATTGTCACCCTCTCGAAAATCAAGTGACCATAGATGTGATGGTTGACTTCTAAACTCTCAGTTTCATTCCATTAGTCTATATATCTGTTCTTTTGCCAGCATGATGCTGTTTTGACCACTGTAATCAGGACATATGACTCCTCCAACTTTGTTCGTTTTTAAATTTTTATTTGTTTGTTTATTCATTTATTTTTTATAAATCAGGAATGGGATGGGGGCTTCTTGTACTCTTTTTTTTTTTTTAATTTATTGTATTTATTTATTCCTCCCCCTTGTTGTTTGCATTCACTGTCAGTTCTCTGCGTCCATTCGCTGTGTGTTTTCTGTGTCTACTAGTCTTCTCTTTAGGAGGCACTGGGAACCAAACCCAGTACCTCCCAATTGCTTGAGCCACCTCTGCTCCCTACTTTGTTGTCTTTCTCATTGTGTTTCCTCTTTGTGTCTCCTTGTTGCATCATCTTCTTGTATCAGCTCACTGTGCCAGCCCATCATGTCAGCTTGCTGTATTGCTTGTCTTCACCAGGAGGCACCAGGGACCAAACCCGGGACCTCCTATGTGGTAGGTGGGAACTCAATCGCTTGAGCCACACCTGCTTCCCTGTTATTTTTTTTTGAGATTTTTTTTTTGCTATCTGGAGCCCTATATCCTTCCAAATAAATTTGATGATTGGCTTTTCCATTTCTACAGAGACAGCTGTTGGAATTTTGATTGGGATTGCATTAAATCTGTAATTGCTTTGGGTAGAATTGACTCCTTAACAATATTTAGTCTTCCAACCCATGAGCATGGAATGTCCTCCCATTTATTTAGGTCTTCTTTGGTATCTTTTAGAAATTTTTTTGGTAGTTTCCTGTGTAGATATCCTTCAAATCCTTGGTTAAATTTATTCCTAAATATTTGATTCTCTTAGTTGCAATCAACAATGGAAAGTTTTTTTCTTAATTTCCACCTCAGGTTGTTCGTTACTAATGTATTGGTATACTGTTGATTTTTGCATGTTGATCCTGTAACCTACCACTCTGCTGAATTTGTTATTGGCTCTGGTAGCTTTGTTTTCTTACTTTTTATATACAGGATCGTGCTGTCTGCAAAGACAGAAAGTTTTACTTCTTCCTTTCCAGTTTGGGTGCCTGCTATTTCTTTTTCTTGCCTATGTACTTGAGCAAGTACTTCTAATACAATGTTAAATAAGAGCAGTGACAGTGGAGTCCTTGTCTTGTTCCAGATCTTAGAGGGAAAGCCTATAGTGTTTCACTTTTGAATATGATGTTAGCTGTGGGTTTTTCATATATACACTTTATCATGTTGAGGAAATTTCCTTTTATTTCTATCTTTTGAAATTTTTTTTTTCTTAATCGAGAAAGGATGCTGTATTTTGTCAAGTGCTTTTTCTGCATCAATAGAGATGATGATGTGATTTTTTCCTTCCAGTCTGTTAATGTGGTATATTATAGTGATTGATTTTCTTATGTTGAACCATCCTTGTGTACCAGGGATGAAACCCACTTGATTTTGGTGTATAATTCATTTGATGTGTTGTTTGATATGATTAGCAAGTCTTTTGTTGAGGATTTTAGCATCCAGATTCATTTGAGAGATTGTCTTTAGTTTTCTTTTCTTGTAACATCTTTATGTGACTTTGGTATTAGGGTGATGTTGATCTCATAGAATAAGTTAAGGAGTGTTCACTCCTCTTTACATTTTTGGAGGAGTTTGAGCAGGATTGGTGATACTTCTTCTTGGATTGGTTGGTAGAATTCACCTGTGAAGCTGTGGTCCTGGGTTTTTCTTTTTGGGAGGTTTTTTGAATACTGATTTAATCTCTTGTAATTGGTTTGTTGAGCTCTTCTATTTCTTCCTGAGGCAGTGCAGGTAGTTTGTGTGTTTCTAGGAATTTGCCCATTTCATCTTGGTAATCTAATTGTTGTCATACATTTGTTCATAATATCCTCTTATATTCCATTTCATTTCTGTGGCGTCGGTAGTGATTTCTCCCTTTTCATTTCTAGTTTTAGGTATTTGTATCCTCTCTTTTTTGTCAGTCTAGCTAAAGTTTTGTCAATTTTATTGATCTTTCAAAGAACCAACTTTGGATTTTGTTAATTTTTTCTATTTTTTAAATTCTAGATTTCATTTATTTCTGCTCCAATCATTGTTATTTCCTTGCTTCTGCTCACTTTGCGTTTGTTTGCTCTTTTTCTAGTTCCTCAAAATGTCTTGATCTTGTTGTTCTTTTTTAATATAGGCACATAGGGCTATAAATTCTCTCTGAGTACTTCCTTCACTGAATCTCATAAGTTTTGGTATGTTGTGTTCTCTTTTTAATTTGTCTTAAGATATTTACTCAGTTCCCTTGTGATTTCTTTTTTGATCCATTAATTGTTTGAGTGTGTTGTTTAAGAATATGTTGCTTTAGAGTGTGTTGTTTCCATATATTTGTAGATTTTCCAGTTCTCTGCCTGTAATTGATTTCAAGCTTTATTCCATTGTTGTCAGAGAAGATGCTTTGTATAATTTTAGTCTTTTAGCATTTATTGAGACTTGTTTTGTGACCTAACATTTGGTCTATCCTGGAGATTGATACCTGTGCAATTGAGAAGAATGTGTATACTGCTGGGTACAATGTTATGTATATGTCTGTTATTTCTAGTTCATTTGTCATATTATTCATGTTCTTCTGTCTAAAAGTTTTATCCATTGATGAAAATGGTGTGTTAAGATCTCCAACTATTATTGTAGAAGTGTCTATTTCTTGCTTCAGTTTAGACAGTGTTTGCCTTATGTATTTGGGGTGCTGTGGCTAGGTGAATAAATATTTATGATTGTTATTTATTTTTGGTGGATTGACACTTTCATTAATATATAATATTCTTTTTTGTTTCTTGTAATAGTTTTTGACTGAAAGTCTATTTTGTTTGATATTAGTATAGTTACCCTAGCTCTGTTTTGGTTGCTTTTTGCCTATTTTTTCCATCCATTCACTTTCAACCTATTTGTGTCTTTTGGTCTAAGGTGAGTCTCTTGTACACAACATATAGTTGGATTTAAAAAATCCATTCGGCCAGTCTGTGTCTTTTGATTGGGGATTTTAATCCATTAGCATCCAATGTTATTACTGTAAAGGCAGGACTTACTTCAGCTATTTTATTCTTTGTTTTTTTATGTCATATATTTTTTGTCTCTCTTTTTCTTTATTGCAGCCTTCTTTTATGTATAGCTGATCTTTTTTAATGTAACTGATAGATACGTCTTATTTCTATTTCTGTATATTTTTAAAATACTTCCTCTGTGGTTACCCTGGGGTTTGTATTATACAATCTAAATCTATAACCTACTATTTTGAAAAGATGCCAACTTAACTACAATAGCATGCACATTCTATGTTTCCATATCCTTCCATTTCCCCTCTTTATGTTGCTTTTGTCCCACATTATCTCTCTATATTTTTGCATGTCTTTTATCAGGAACTATGATTATTTCTTAATCAATTGTATTCTAACTCTTATAGGAAATAAAGAATATAGTTAGATATTGATATATTGAGGATACAATACTATTGGGTTTTTTACTTACTCATTTAGTTAACTTTACTGAAGATATTCACTTCTTCACACTACTACAAGTCAATCTGTCCTGTCTTTTCCTTTCAACCTGAAGAACTCCCTTTAGCAATTCTTGCAGGGAAGGTCTTTTGGTAATGTACTCTCATCTGTGAGTGCCCTAAACTCTCCCTTATTTTTGAAGGACAGTTTTGTCAGATAAAGGATTTTTGGCTGGCAGTTTTTCTCTTTCAGTCCTTAAATATGTCATACTATTGCCTTCTTGCCTCCATGGATTCTCTTGAGGAATCAGCATTTAGTCTTACTGAGGATCCCTTGTATATGTGAAGGAAGCTTAATCTTATAGGGGAATAGCATAGAACACTGTACTCAAATTTATCCCACCACTGTGGTAAAGGAGTTGTGGTGTTTATATACCAACTATCATCAATTATTAGTTGAGGGCTGTTCTGGGCAGGTTTAATTCCTTGGCCTTATCAAGATCCAAAGACCTTCTGGGGGCTTTGTAGAAAATCTCAGGCAAAGAGATATAGATACTGGCAGTTGGAAGTCTGCCTACATATGCAAAAATAGTAACATCTGAGAATTATGGGTATGACACCTACAGTGTCTGTTACATGAGGCTTAAAGGTCTACGTCTAAACTCAGTTCTTCCTCCGGTTCTTATTCTTGTGGCAAATATTGACAGATCATTGTGGCTGGTAGGGAATGCTGATTAGAAGAATAATTAATTGTATTCAAACAGGAAAATTGTTAAGTAATCTTTATGAAAATGTACCTTATGTTTGTGATCATGCATCTGGTCTTTCGTATTATTAGGCATATCTTGTTGGTAGAAATGGAACACAGTAGACAAATGTATTAATTGTAAAGTAAAACATGTCTTGGACAACAAGTCATCTGAAGTAGCAGACATGTTTCAGAGGACAAAACTGCACAGTTTTTGTATTTTGTAACTGTATTAGATGCACAAACTAATATTTGGGTAGCAGATAATGTCTGAGATCCTATTGGGAATGGTTGACTTGGGGATGCAGTGATTCTGAGAGCTCCAGAATATCTCGGGAATAGCACAGATCCGACCTTCTTCTTGCTGGTGTGGTGTAACAGCCAGGGTACACATGCCAAGTCTGTATGAAGCCCTGCTGCCTTCTAGGTCCTTCTTGCCAGCTTCACTGCATGGAGGGCTGCAAGATGGGAATCTACCACCTGGTGGGGTTTTGTGAGTTGGCTTGAATTGCTCTTGTCACTGGGACAGAATTAGTGGAGCATAAATAGAAATAAACCTCTTTTACCACATAAGCATTCTTTGTAGATTTTTCTTTCCCACCCTTTGAATGCTGTAGCAGGTAGATACATTGCTTTTTTTATTCATTTTGGGGTTATTAAAACAGTTTTATTTGCAGATCTTAAAGGTCTAATGTAACGTCAAAACTTTAGTCTGAGGTCTTTTGGGAAGATGGTATTAGATTAACAGGCAGAGCTCAATGCTTTCACAAAAACAATGGAGAAAGAGTCAAAAGCTGTCTGAGGGAACTGCTTTGGGGGTCAGCAGACCAGGACAGTGCCATACAACTCCAGGTTGAGGGACAGAGGGATGAAGAAGCCAAAACAACAAACATGAGTTACCAAGCTCCTGCAGCGGATGGGACGGGCACCCCTGCCCCACTCCCAAGATATTAAGCTAGGGTGAAACACCTGGCTCACTGCAGCTGAGAGGGGAACAGACATCTTCCTCCCTGTCAGCTGTTTCAAGGGAAAAGGGAGGGGGAGTCAGGGGGCTTTTCTTCAGTGAATTCAGCCAGCAGAGCCTGCTTTGACTCTCCACTCTGGAGAGTCAAAACAGGAACACAGGAAAGCCTAGAATGACACACCCGGGGCTCTGGCTGGTCTGGAATTGCATGGACAAAAACTGTTTTCGGTTTTCTCTGTATCTTAACCCCTGGGAGAAAATCTGCACCCCATTAATGAGTCCCTGGCCCGATTTTGGAAATCCAAACCAGGCAATTTTAAAGGCTTAGAATTATTTGAACCAAATTTCAAAGAAGAGCTGTAAAAAAAAAAAAAAAAAAAAAAAAACAACAATAGGCAAGAGAGAGAAATTGGCCATCAGAGTAAATTCACCAACATATTCAGATGCCTAGACATCAGCAAAAAACTACAAACCATACTAGGAAACAGGAAGAGATGGCCCAGCCAAAGGAACTAACCAAATATGCCGAAGAGATACAGGATTTAAGATAATCAGTAATAATAACAGAACTCTTCTAAATCACTTCAAAGAATTTAAAGAAAATATGAATAAAGAAATAAAGGATATTAAGAAAACACTGGGTGAGCATAAAGAACAATTTGAAAGGTTGCCAAGAAAAATAAACAGACCTTATGGGAATGAAAGGCACAATGGATGAGATTAAAAATACATTAGAGGCACATAAGAACAGACTTGAATCGCTTGAAGACAGAATTAATGATTTCGAAGATAGAACATCTGAACTGGTAAAGACAGGAGACCAGGAAGAGTAGAGAATGCAAAAAATGGAACAGAGTCTCAGGGAATTGAATGAGAATATGAAATGCACAAATATTAGCTCTATCAGTGTCCCAGAAGGAGAAGAGAATGTAAAAGGGGCAGAAAGAATATTTGAGGAAATAGTGACTGAAAACTTCCCAACACTTAGGAAAGACATAAATATCAATATCCAAAAAGGACAATGCACCCCAAACAGACTTACCCCCAAACACCCACTATTCAGAAAGACAAATATCAGAGATAAAGAGAGGATTCTGAAAGCAGCAAGAGAAAAGCAAAGCATCATGTACAAGGGAAACTTGATAAGATTAAGTGACGACCTCTCATCAGAAACCATGGAGGGGAGAAGAAAGAGGTATGATATATTTAAGGTACTGAGAGAAAAAAACTGCCAGCCAAGAATTCTGTATCTGGCAAAACTGTCCTTTAAAAATGAGGGTTAGTTCAAAGTCTTCACAGACAAACAAAAACTGATAGACTATGTTACCAAAGACCAGAATTACAAGAGATAATTAAGGGAGTGCTGCAGCCTGAAAGGAAAAAAAAACAAGGGGGGAGGGTGGTGGTGAGAGATTTGGAGAAGAGTGTAAAAATGAAGATTATTAGGAAGGATAAACTAAAAGGTAAGAAGACAGAAAATAGAGTGACATGACAACAGAGAGCTGAAGGACAAAATGGGTAAAGTAAGTAATGCCTTTACAGTAATAACATTGAAAGTTAATGGCTTGAACTTCCCAATCAAAAGAGGTAGATAAAAAAATATGAGCCATCTATATGCTGTCTACTCGACTTCCACCTCAGACAAAAAGACATAACCTGGTTAAAAGTGAAAGGTTGGAAAAAGATATTCCATGCAAATAGTAACCAAAAAAGAGACAAAATAGATTTCAAATGCAAAACTGTTAAAGGGATGGAGAAGGTCATTATGTATTAATAAAAGGGACAATTCACCAAGCAGAAACAACTATACTAAATATTTATGTAACTAACCTTAGTGCCCCAAGATACATGAGGCACATACTGGCAAAACTGAAGGGAGAAATAAATGTCTCTACAATAATAGTTGGAAACTTCAATACACCACTCTCAGTATTGAATAGAACATCTGGACAGAGGATAAATAAAGAAACAGATCTTGAATAATATGATAAATAAACTAGACCTAACAGACATCTATAGAACATTGCACCCTAAAACAGCAGGACATACTTTCTTTTCAAGTGCTCATGGATCCTTCTCTAATATAGACCACATGTTGGGTCACAAGACAAGTCTCAATAAATTTAAAAAGATTGAACTTATCAAATCACTGTCTTTGATCATAATGGAATGGAGCTGGAAATCAATAATGGACAGAAAAAGGAAATATATGGAGATTAAACAACATGCTCTTAAATAATCAGTGGGTCAAAGAAGAAATAGCAAAAAAAATCAGCAAGTATCTTGAGATGAATGAAAATGAGAACATAGAATATCAAAACCCATGGGACACTTGCAAAGGCAGTGCTGAGAGGGAAATTTATAGCCCTCAATGCTTACTTTGAAAAAGCAGAAAGAGATAAAATTGAAGATCTAACTGCACACCTGGAGGAACTAGAAAAAGAACAGCAAACTAATCCCAAACCAAGATAAGGAAAGAAATTGTAAAGATCAGAGCAGAAATAAATGAAATTGAGAACAAGAAAACAATAGAATCAACAAAACCAAACAATGGTTCTTTGAGAAGATCAACAAAATTCAACAAACTCTTAGCTAGACTGACAAAGAAAAAAAGAGAGAAGATGCAAATAAATTCAATTAGAAATAAGAGGGATAACATTACCAGTGACTCCACAGAAAGAGGATACTATGAACAACTATGCCAAAAACTAGACAATGTAGAGGAGATGGACAAATTCCTAGAAACACATGACCCACCCACACTGGCCCTAGAAGAAATATAAGACCTCAATGAACCAATCACAAGTGGAAAGATTGAAACAGTCATCCAAAACCTCTCAAAGATGAAAAACCCGGGACCAGATGGCTTCACAGTTGAATTTTACCAGTCGTTGAAAGATGATCTAATACCAATCTTGCTCAAGCTCTTTCAAAAAATTGAACTGGAAGGAACAGTACCAAACTCATTCTATGATGCCAATGTCATCCTAATACCAAGACCAGATAAAGATACTACAAAAAAAGAAAATTATAGACCAACATCTCTACTGAATATAGATGCAAACGCCTCAACAAAATATTTGCAAACAGAATCCAAAGCACATTAGAAGAATTATATACCACAATCAAGTGGGTTTTATCCCAGGTATGCAAGGGTGGATCAACACCAGAAAATCAATTACTGTAATAAGCCACATTGATAAATTGAAGAGGAAAAACTACATGATCTTCTCAATTGGTGCAGAAGGAGCATTTACAAAATACTGCACCCTTTCTTGATAAAAATACCCCAAAAGATATGACTAGAAGGAAACTTTCTCAATATAGTAAAGTACATATATGAAAAACCTACAGCTAGCATTGTACTCAATGGTGAAAGACTGAAAACTTTCCCTCTGAGATCAGGAACAAGACAAGGTTGCCCACTGTCACCATTGTTATTCAATATTGTGCTAGATGTTTTAGCTAGAGCAATTAGGTGAGATAAAGAAATAAAAATCACCCAAATAGAAAAGAAGAAGTAAAACTTTCACTGTTCACTGATGATATGATCCTATATCTAGAATCTCCTTAAAAATTCACAACAAAGGTACTAGAACTAATAGATGAGTTCAGTGAAGTGGCGTTATTCAAGACTAATATGCAAAAATCAGTAGCACTGCTGGGAGCAGATGTCGCTCAAGTAGTTGAGCACTTGCCTGCCACATGGGAGGTCCCCAGTTTGGTTTCCGGTACTTCCTAAAGAAGAAAAACAGACAATGAGCAGACAATGAGCAGAACAAGGAAAAACAGTGAGCAATGAGAAAAAACAAGAAGCCGACAACAAGCAAAAACAATGAGCAGACAATGAGCAAGACAACAAGCAAACAATGAACAGGGAATGAGCAAAAAAACCACAAAATAAGCAGGAAGCAGATATGGCTCAAGCAGTTGAGCACCCGCCTCCCACATGGGAGGTCCTGGGTTCAGTTCCTGGTACCTCCTAAAAAAAAAAAAAAGACAAAGAGCAAAAACAATGAGTGCAAACAATGAGCACACAGACGAGGCAGCCATCTTGGGGGGTGTGGGGAGGGGAACAATCAATAGTGTATCTATACCCTACTGATCTGCAATCTGAGGAGGATGTCAGAAAAAAAATCCATTTACAATGGCAACTAAGAACCAAATATTTAGGAATAAAATTAACCAAGGACATTAAGCACTTGTATTCAGAAAACAACAATGCATTGCTAAAAGAAATAAAAAAAAAATAAAGACCTAAATAAATGGAAGAACATTCCATGCTCATGGATTGAAAGACTAAATATCGTTAAGGTGTCAATTTTAACCAAATTGATATACAGATTGAATGCAATCTGGATAAAAATTCCGCCAGCAATTTTTGAAGAAATGGAAAACACAATTATCAAATTTATTTGGAAGTATATGGGGCCCCAAATAGCCAGAAACATCTTAAAAAGAAAGAGCGAAGATAGAAGTCTCTCACTTCTGGACTTTAAATCATATTACCTAGCTACAGTGGTAAAAAGCATGGTATTGGCCAAAGGGTAGACACATAGACCAATGGAACCGAATTGAGAATGCAGAAATAAACACTCACATCGACAGTCAAGTGATTTTTCACAAGGCCATCAAGCCTTCCTACCTGGTCCAGAACAGTCTATTCAACAAATGGTGCTGGGAGAACTGGATATCCATATCCAAAAGAAACAAAGGGAGCCCGTGTCCCACACCTTATACAAAAACTAACTAAAAATGGATCAAGGACATAAATATAAAAGTGACTACCATAAAACTCCTAGAAGAAAATGTAGAAAAACATCTTCAAGATCTCGTGGTAGGTGATAGTTTTTTAAACCTTACACCCAAAGCACGAGCAACAAAAGAAAAAAATAGATAAATGGGACCTCCTCAAAATTAAACACTTTTGCACCTCAAAGGACTTTGTCAAAAGGGTGAAAAGGCAGCTGACTCAGTGGGAGAATATATTTGGCAGTCACAGATCCGATAAGGGTTTAATATCCATGATATATAAAGAGATCATACAACTCAACAATAAAAAGACAAACAAGCTGACTGAAAAATGGGCAAAAGACTTGAAAAGACAATTGTCCGAAGAAGAAATACGAATGGCAAAGAAACACATGAAAAAATGTTCTACATCACTAGTGATTAGGGAAATGCAAATCAAAACTACACTGAGCTATCAGTTCACACCTATTAGAGTGGCCACTATTAAAAAATTGGAAAATTGTAAATGTTGGAGAGGATGTGGAGAAATAGGAATACTTACTCACTGTTGGTGTGAATGTGGAATGGTACAGCCACTGTGGAAGACTGTTTGGCCATTCCTAAGGAAGTTGAATACAGACTTGCCATGTGACCCAGCAATACCATTAGTAGGTACATACACAGAATAACTGAGAGCAGAAACACGAGCAGACATCTGCCCAACGATGTTCATAGCGGCGTTATTCACGATTGTCAAAAGTTGGAAACAACCCAAGTGTCCATCAACCGATGAACGGATAACAAATTGTGGTGTATACTCTTGATGGAATATTATGCAGCTATAAGAAGAAATGAAGTCGTGGAGCATATGACAACATGGATGAACCTGGAGGACATTATGTTGAGCGAAGCAAGCCAGACACAAAAGGACAAATACTGTATGATTGTGCTATAATAAACTAAATATATTGAGTAAACTCATGGAAATAATAAATAGAATATAGGTCACCAGAAAATAGAAGAGGGTAGAGAATGGAAAACTGGTTAATTTGTGCAGAATTGTTAAAAAAGTTGTTTTTAAATCTTTGGAAATGAATAGAAATGGTTAAAGCATATCATGGTATTTGTAACTAGCAGAGCTGTTATATGAGTATGATAGTGGTTGAAAGGGAAAGTCTAAGGTCATGTATTTTACTAGAAAGAAAGCTAAAAAATGTAACATGGGACTGTATAAGATCGTAAAACCTCATGTAAAACAGAGATATGGGTGACATTGCATATATAAGACTGTTTCTGCAAAATAGAAATACAAATATTCTAGACAAAGAAAAAGAATAGCAACTATGTATGGCAGGGGAAACAGATTGAGAGGTGAGTTTTGTTTGTTTTTTGTCAAGATGTGAGTTTTGTTTGTTTTTTGTCTATAATTATTATTGGAGTAGTGAAAGTGCTCTAAGAATGAAGTGATGAATGCACAAATATGTGATTATACCGAATACAATTAATTGTACACTTTGGATGAATTTATGCTTTATTAATATATATCAATAAAATTGATCTGTTAAAAAACAAAACAAAACAAAACTTTATTCTCTCCAGCTGAAAGATTCTCCCATGGCCTGAACTCAGGCCTAACTCATGGTTTTAGGATAAGCAGCAGAGAGCAGGGTTTTGTTGTCTATTCTTTATATCTTCTTGTCTGTCTTCTTTCCCTATTGCCTCTGCTGATTTTTTTTTTTTCCAGAGCAGGGAACATAGAATAGTAGGATTAAAAGAGAAGAGGACGATATTTTTGTTTGTTTTCTAATCTGCTGACACAAGTATTTCTCTGTTTTGGCTGTTAAATGGCCATAGTCAAGGCAGGTATCCAATTGCTAGTTCTTTTGCTCATTCTCCGAGAACTCCAGTGAAGACATCTATGCGTTACTATTCTCTACTGACTTCTTACAGCTCTTCCTCACCTCTGGCCTACCGCGGCTCAACACTGAGCATGCTTTGCCCCGCCAGGCATTCCACTTGGGTGGGGTCTCTCAAGATTGTTCAAGCTGGGCTGAACTTCATAGGGTCCAAATGAGAACTTGGTTTCCTTGACCCATCACACTCTGAAAGGATAGGCCATTCCCATTCTGTCCCCAGCCAGTCCCTCACCTTCATATTCCCAGATTCCCAGATTCCAAGTCAGTGTCTCCTAACAACTGTGTCACAATACAATGTAGTCACAAGTTTCTTTGGCTCCACAGGCTGCCAGTCATAGAATAAGTTTCCACTTGCTTCTCCTATCAGAAAACACCAATGTCTAAAAATGGTTTTCTTGGTGTTCTCTCCACCCTCACCTATTTGTTTTAGGGTAAAATAGGGAGTAAGAATACACTATAATAATTCTCTCCTTTTGATTAACTTGTCTTCTTTTATATAGGCTGGATATTAGCAATGGGCTGGAAGAGTTTGGTTTTAGGAGTCCAAACTACGTAGATGTGTCAATCACTATATTTGTCCGCATAGGCTAATTGCTGTACAATTCACCCCCTGAATCTCAGTGGCTTCAAAACGTAGAGCTTTATTTCTTGCTCATGTCATTATCCAAAGTGGGTTGGGGATTGTGAGGGGAGCTCTGCCCTATGTGGTCATTCTGTATCTCGGGATCTTCCATCTAGTGTCTCTGGCATTTTCTGTGTAGGGGGTCTTATTTTGTGCTATGGCCTCTTTGGTATTCTGGGAAAGCCTATGGACACTTTCTAAGAATAATGTTTTCAAATGCATAGAATATAGATATCAAAATATTAACAATACGTGTTGAAAGTAATATTTGTGCTTCTTTATTAACACACTAAATAATAAGAGCAAAGTATTACATACAATGGAATATTATTCAGCTGTAAAAAGGAATGAAGTTCTGATACATGTAACACCATGAATGAACCTTGAAGACATCATGTTGAGTGACATAAGCTAGACACAAAAGGACAAATATTGTATGATCTCACTGATATGAAATAACTAGAATAACAAACTCATTGAATCAGAAGCCCCCAGGGGATGGGGTCGAGCTAGGGAACAGGGTGTTAAGGCTTAAAATGTACAGAGTTCTGTTTGAAATGATGGAAATATTGTGGCAATGGATGATGGTGATGGTAGTACAACATTGTGAATGTGATTAACAGCACTGAAATATACATCTGAATGTGATTAAAAGGGGTAATGTTAGGTTGTACATATGGTAATAGAATAAAAAAACCCCATGGAAATGCACAACACAAACAATGAACACTGAATAAACCAAGGACTGTAATTAATACCACATCAGGGGAGCGGATGTGGCTCAAGCAATTGGGCACCCACCTCCCACATGAGAGGTCCTGGGTTCAGTTCCTGGTGCCTCCTAAAGAAGACGAGCCACAACGAGCTGCAGCGAGCTGTGAGCAGAAGTGGCTCAAGTGGTTGGGCATTTGCCTCTCACATGGGAGGTCCTGGGTCCGGTTCCCGGTGCCTCCTGAGGAAAATCAGCAGACAAAGAGCAGACAGACGTGGGAGCCATTTTGGGTGAGGGGAGGAGGGGATAAAAAAATAAAATAAAATAAAAAACAAAAAAACCCTCTATGACCTTTTTAAAAAATGTGCTTTCATCAGTTGTAACAAATGTACAACACCAAAGCAAGATATTAATAATAGGGTGGTGTAGCAGTGTGATATTGTTTATGAATTCCAAAAGTAGATATTGGATTATGTTTGTAAACTGGTTTGTTCTCTGGGCATATTAGATTATATTGGATCCAGAGGTTTCACTTTTACTTGATTAAATAATGATTAAGGCTTTGATTGGGCCTCGTCAGTAGGATGTTGAGTCCTGCCCACAGAGTAACTACGCTGCAGAGAAGGGAGGTGGGAGTTTTGATCCTGAAGCCTGGGAAGTAAACACGTAGAGAAGCAGATACGTGAGAAAGGAGTGAAGGCTCAACTGGACACAGCAGAGGCCCCGGGAAGAGAGACGGGTTGTTTGCCTTATACTCTACAGCTGGCCTTGTGGAGAGAGCAGAGTTGCTGAGCCCAGAGAGAAACAAGCCCTGGGAAGAGGGGAACCCAGGAAGCCTGAACCCTTGCTGGCATCAGCAGCCATCTTGCTCCAACATGTGGCAACAGACTTTGGTGAGGGAAGTAATTCATGCTTGTGGCCTGGTAACTGTGTGCTTCTACCCCAAATAAATACCCTTTATAAAAGCCAACAGATTTCTGGTATTTTGCATCAGCACCCCTTTGGCTGACTAATAAAGGCAATATGTGGGAATCCTGTATTTCATGCATGATTGTTCTGTAAACCCACAACTTCTCTAATAAAAAAAAGAGTGAAATGGCAGGTCTAATGACTTCTATAATTTTGAAATAGTCTTGAATGAAACAATATTTTGAGATAATGCCAAAAACTGTAATACAATATGACAAAATCACAGATACTGCTAACACTGTGGCGTTTTTGTGCACATTAATAAATTGAAGGAAGGGTAAACTTCAGTTTGAGGTTAGGGAACATAACAATGTAATTTCTTTCCCATGAAGAGGTGGAGTCTAGATTCCCATCTCTTCAATCTGGGATGCCTTTGTAACATGCTCTGGTCAATTGAGTGTGGTAGAATTGACACTATGCCAGTTCTGCATCTGGAAGTCAGGACACTTTGCACACTGCTGCTCTTTTTCTTGAAATCCTGCCACTGCTACATGAACAAGCCTAGACCTGGCTCCTGGTTGATGAGAGACATGTGGTCAGCTGCCCATTCAGTTCAGCCGACAGCCAGCCGAACTCCAGAGGCAGAGATGCCCTACTGACCTGCACGCGGCTGCAGCCAAACAAGGGTGCCAAAATGAGGCCGGAAGAACTACCCCACAGAGCCCAGCCTTAGGTGCTGCTCTGTCGAATTGTGACCTAAATAAATAGTTGTTTTAAACACTAAGTTTGTGGTGGTTGGTTTCATAGAAATCACTAACTGTTGCAGAAAGATCCCTCTGTTTTCAGTTGATTCGACTGGTCCGTGAGATAGTTCACTTTCTCTGACATTCCATTGATGAAATCTGGTTATAGGGATCTACCTACATAAAGGAGGGGACTATAAAATGTAGCCTAGTAGGGTGTCCAGGAGATGAAGAGGATGTAGATATTGGTGGGTCTCTGTTGTGTACACTGACCCCTTTTCTCCTGCTTTGGTGTCTCAACTCAAACTCCTATACAAAGACAGAAGTAGCATACCGTTATACGTTGTGGTAGAGATTGTGATTATCTGTTGTCCTCATGACTTTCCTTGCTCCCATCTGCCTCAAGGAGGGTAAAATTCTGGTTAAGTAGACCTCAGGGCCTTTATTTGAGCTAGAGAAAGGAGGAATATAGGTCTGGAGTCCTGAACCCCAATCTCCAACACCATTTTTAAATTATCTCTCGTTTCTTGTGTATATTTTCTTTGGTGAGGAACCCCACAGAGCAGAGAGGTCAGGGCAGAATTTCTACATTCGCTCTCACAACAGCATTAATATCTGTTCATTGATCTTAGGAGTCAGCATCTAGTCTAGCGTCTAGTAACATGACTTATGATCCACAAGTTTGAGTGATCAAGCACCTTAATACCACACACAGAGGCCCTGGGGTGTGGTGGAAGAAGCACAAGGTGTCAGACAGATCCAGGTCCCTCCTTTGCAACTTAATGACCTTAGGCAAGTTCCTTAAATGCTCTGAGCCTGTTTCCCCTTTGCAAAATGTAGTCAGTCACAGCAAGCTCCATGTTTCTTATGAGGATTACATGAAAAAAATGTGTAAAAGTACTTGGCCCTGCAAATGCTCACTGAATCTAAATTACAGCTAAAGGATGATCAGCTAGTGTTTGAAATTATGATTTAAAAATGGACAACAGTTCAGAAAACTGAGTTAGTTATAGCACATTATAAACCTAAATCCATGTAAGGCCCTCTTGTATGAATCCATTCATTTAATTTCCCCTTTATCCTTTTTTCCATTGTTAAATTCATCTCTTGCCACAGGTACCTATTCTAATGTGCTTGACGCATATTCTTAAATTCATTTATTCTTGGAAAAAATGTTTTATGTGTATATGTGTGGGTGAATGTGTGTATATAAAATTTATGCAAATGGTATTGTGTCATAAATCTCTTTTTTCCCCTAACCTTTTCACCCAACACCACATAATTACTTCTAAGGATGCATGATATTATATCATATTTTTTTACCTTTAATTCAATCCCTAATTGTTGGATACCCAGGTTGTCTCCAATACCTTGCTACCAAAAACATACATTAAAAAATCTCACATGTCCTCTTTCCTGACCTGTTGGAAAACTTCTCTGGGATGTATGTCCAGAAAAGGGACTGATAGATCATGGGACATACACATACTTAATTTTACTGACAACCAGATGGCTTCCAGAAGAGTTGTGCACAGCATGAGGAGAATGTTTGCTGACTTTGTCACCATCTTTCTAATGTTTGTATTTTAATGGATATAAAATGGTATCTCATTGTCATTTTAATTTTTATTTCTCTGCTTGCTTGTGAATTTGAGTGTGTTTATATGCATGTAGGCTATTCAGGCATCCCTTCTCTGACTCACCTCTTCATGTTCCAGCAAATTAGTTTTCTGAACACTATGTACCAGTCAAACCAGCCTTTCCCCATTGCTTTGAAGACTCATTTCCACTATGCATCAAAGTCACAGACAAACTGGGGTCTAGTCTACATTTGTTCTAGTTATCACTTTCTACTCCAGGCCATACTGTTTTTTTTTTTTGTTTTTTTTTTAATTTTAATTTTAATTTTTTGAGGTACCAAAGGCCAGGGATTAAACCCGGGACTTCATATGTGGGAAGCCGGCACTCAAGCACTAAGCCACATCGGCTTCCCTGAGCTGTTTTTTTTTGTTTGTTTCACTTGTTGCTTTTATTTTTCAGGAGGCACCAGAAACCAAACCTGGGACCTCCCATGTGGGAGGCAGGCACTCAACAACTCGAGCCGCATCCACTCCCCGATGCTGTTTTTATTACAATGGCCTTTTCCAACATCTCATATCAAATATAATGGGGTAGGTTGAATTATGTACCCCCTAAAACACGTTCTTTGTCTTTAGTCTATTTTCCTGTGGATGTGAGCCCATTGTAAATGGGATTTCTTGACGATATAGTTTTAGCCAAGAAATCCCAAATGCATGAGGATGGACCTTAATCTGATTACTGGAGTCATTTACAAGCAGAAGAAACTCAGACTTAGAGAAAGGCAGTAGGAGGAGCTGGAAGTCAATAGAACCCAAAAGAGAAAGGAGAGGACAGGACCAGGTGATGTGAATCAGGGGTACAAGGCAAGGAACATCAAGGATGCTTGCCAGCCAGAATGCTACTTACTGGAAGGAAGCAAACCTTTTACCCTCTGAAACCATGAGCCAATAAATACTTGCTGATAAGCCAACCCACTGTGTGGTATTTGTCATAGCGGCTGGGAGACATGGACAGATAGTAGCCCTCATCTTTGCTCTTCTTTTTCAAAATTGATTTAGCTCTTCATGGCCTTTATTCTTCCATTTTATCTCCAGTGTCAATGGATTGGGCATGTTGTCCCAACATAATTTATTGAAAGAGCTAGCTTTTAATAACTAATCTGTAAGTTAACTTAATCTTGTTTCTACATTTCACGTTCTTTAATGATAATTTTCTTTTCCTTTTGACCAAAGTTACTTTGGAGAGTGACATTTAAAAATTCAATGGTTTTATTTTTAGAGGTAGCTGTGTTCTTATTAATTTCTAGTTTTATTGTATTTTGATTAGAGTTTTTGGCCTGAAAATTATATTTTTGGTAGAACCGTGGTATGTCTTTGTGATCTAATATATGTTGGATTTATGTGAATGAGCCGTGTCACCAGAAATCTACTCTCCACAGGGTTAAATTTCAGTATTATTAAGCCAAACTTTGGTAATTATTTAAGCCAAATACTTTTAATCTATGATTGTTAATCCATAGGGAACCACAAAGAAGTTTATGAATGGGCTCCAGGGTTTCCATCAATTCCCTGACATAGAGGCAATATGCATATGCTTCTGAATGAGGAGAGTGCTTTCATCACATTTTCACAGGGGCCCAAGAGTCTATAAAGATCAACCACCACAGGATCTTGTTTTCTGTTTTATATTTGTTTGTTTTTATCTACTTGATCTGTGGAATCACTCTACTGTGGTTTAATAATTTTGTCCTTTTTTTTCCTGCTATTTTTTCGTTTATATATCGAAACAATGTTGATGGATACATAAAATTACATGGCAATTTATCACTTCACTCTTTTTCATTATAAAATGATAGTTATAAAATCATTAAAAATCTCTTTTAATTTTTTTTTGCCTTCAATTTAGCTTTGTCTGGTTCTAATAGCCCAATCCTAGCTTTTCGTTTATTTGTATTTGCTTGACATATTCTTTTCAAATTTGCATTTCTTGCTTAATTAGACTTTTTAATGTCAAACCTGTTTAATTTGGAATTTTATCTTCTTTACGCTCATTGGGATAACTGATATATTTGCTCCTACATGTATCATTTTGTTTTTATTTGGCTGTTGATGTTAATAAGAAACAATGTTTTATTGTTTCTGTTTTTTGCTATGTGGATTCATAGCTTTTCTCTCCTCTGCTAATTTGTATATTTTGATTGTAGCCTATTTTTAATCCATTAAAAATGTTGAAACCGACTTCTGGCCTTTGGAGGTGGCATTGGAGTATGTCATGATATCTAGGGTGGGGGACATCCTAAAATTATTGAACAGAAAGAGATATCCCTTGCCTGCTCTCATCAAAGGACTTTTGATCATTTCCAAATACTTAAAAATAAATATATTGCCTTACTTTTTATAGACTACATGCTGAAAATATACTATGAGCAAGATACTCTGTCAAATATTTCACAGATGTCATTTTATTTAATCCCTACACAGGTCTTTGTAACAAATGAACAAAAAAGTGTTTGGATGTTTTCCAAACATGCTCTAACACATATTTTTCTGTTTACTGAAACAAATTGTTGTCTTTTAAGTCTCTTTTATATTTTAAAACAATTTGAACAGACTTTTTTACTCACTCTCTTTCCCCTTCCATTTCTCAAACTTTGTTTATACACGCTTACATTAATAATTCAACTTTTGCAATTCCATAGTTAATTTTAATATTTATTTTTAATAATTACATACTTTTGGGGAACACTGTTAATATCTGCATGTTTTCATCATATTTATAAGATTTTAGCTAAACCACAGTAATGTCCATCATTATGCTCTGCTAATAGTTTTATACCATGACTTCTCCTTTCTTGGCCTCTTAACTTTATATTTTCAATTGTTTCATGTCCTTCTTCAAATAATTTTTTTAAAGAGGGCATATTTTCAGTACTCTTATCTCAGAGAATGTCTTTCTTTGTCGTCTCACATGGGGGTGATAAGCGTCCCCAAAAGTTAGTGGCTAAAGACAACAATTGTTTACTGATCCTATCTCGCAAATCTGCAGGTTGGCAATTTGGGCTGAGTGCAGCTGGGCTGTTCTTTTGGTCCAGGATGGTCTCACCCGTGCATTTGCAGTCAATTCCTAGGCTGGAGAGGGGCTGGCCTCATCTGGGATGGCTCTGCCTTTTTTAGACTCATCCTCCAGCGGGATAGTCCAGGCTTGTTCATTTGATAGCAGGGCATGGTCCCAAGAGAGAATGCAGAAGTATGGAAGCCTTCTTGAGGCCTGGGCTAACATATTCTATCTTCCAGAGCAAGTGATGAGGGGTGGGGAAATAGACCCTGCCACTTGTTGGGAGATGCTGCAAAGGAAAATTCATAAATGAATAATTGTCACTATTTTAGAATATCAGTCTACCATAGTGAATAAAATTTCTGATGCAATCCCTTAAAAACTTGTAGATATTCTCTGTTTATCTAGTGAGTTAGCCTCTCTATTTCACTTATATATATATTACTTAAACATTACTTAAACATATATATTTATATATATTGATATTTATTTACCTTTTTTGTTCTTTTTCCTCCATATTCCAGAAGTGCTTTTCAGCTTTTGCCTTTCTATCACAGATTCAGTTTCTGTAGCATTGTTTTTTTTTTTTTTTTTTTTTTTTTTGTTGTGGGTAAAAATCAAAATTTTCACAATACATACCAACATTTGCAAAATGATATATAAATATATATGCATATATATGTGCATTTGCTTACAAAAATGTTATTTATATATATATATAAATATATTTTAAGAGGTGCTTACAATTTTTATATTATTCTGTTTTTATGAAATATATAGAGACAGAAATAGATTTAAGGTTACCAGGGGATGGCAGAAAGAGGGTGATGGAAATTATTGCTTAATGGGGACAGAGGTCTATATAGAATGATGGAAAAAATTTGGTAATATATGCTGATGATGGTAGCACACATTGTATGTGTAATTAATGTCCTTAACTGTAATATTCAAAAATGCATAAATGACAAATAAAAAAATAAGTTAAAATAAAAAAAAAAAAAGAGGTGCTTAGATTACCCAAAATATTACACAGAACCCACTGGGATTCCCATGTTGCCCACCTCCCACCACATCCCACACAAACATCTCCCACAAGTGTGGCCCACCACCCTCAATGGACTTACACATCCTGGGGCCTTGCCACCAACCATAGACCATAGTTCACACCGTAGACCACACTCTCTCCCACACAGTTCTGAGTGGTGTGTGCTGATTTAAAATGGCCTACATCTGTTGCCACAACGGTACTCAGGACAACCTCCAAATCCCAAAGAAGCCCCTGTATTTCAACTGCTCGTCCCCTCCCTGCCCCCAAAGTGGCAAGTGGCCACTGGCTCCACCTCATTGTTATAATTTCTTCCATTGCTAGAATCACCATATGTGTACAACAGAATACCATCAAGTCCACTCTAGCCCATAGTTCTTCCCCCAATCCTAAGGGGACTGGGATGGTGATGTCCACTCCACCTCCAAGTGAGAGAGGGCTTATATCCCACGGATATGGTGGGTGGGATGATCTTGCCTGCAGATGCAGGCGCTCTCCATTCCCTGGGATGGCCATTGCCCATCGTTGTCTCCTCGCCAGGTGACTTGGATGAGTCCATTGAGCTGTAGGGTAGGATGGAGCATTGGTTTTGTTTCTTGCTGATTGCAATGTTAAGTTTTAATTGAGTTGTTTTGCAATAAGCCCTTTTCTTAATCTTCCCTCCCTTCACTTCATTCTGTTGTTAACTTTGATTTGATTTTTTCTCACCTCATGATGAGGTCATGTTTTTGCCTTTTTCTAAGTTCACCTAATACTTCTAGGAAATTTTATTCTGGACTGCCTGATTATTTCCCGGGACATTGTGCTTCCTCTCATATTCTCTTTTCTTTGTTCTGTAGACTTTAAAAATAATAAAGCCATATTTATTTTCCTCTTTACTGAAAATAATAAAATCAAGATTTATACAGAATCAGTTTTTCCTCTCTTTTCTTTTTTTGGTTCCTTGAATGTTAAAATTGTATTATTAAAGTGATATATTCACATGCTAAAACATCAAGCAGCAGAGAGCAGTGCAAAATGAAAAGTAAATCTTTCCCCCCACAACCCAATGACTCCCAAGTGGTTACCACAAATTTCATGGCTATCTGTCAGAATTTTTTTATGCATAAATAAGGGTAAGCTCACATATTTGACTTAAATGGAATTATGCTATTCACATTTTCCAGCACCTTTTTGTTTTTTTACTTAATAAATTTCACTTAATACCTTGATGATGTTCCTATGTTAGTACATGTGGAATTACCACATTTGTGTTTAACAGATTCCTTGATTTCTTTGAAATGAATCAATCAAAATTAATTTAATCATTGCCCCACAGTTAAATGATTATCTTTTTAAGTTGTTTGTATGATTGTTTTGACTATTATATAATTCTTGCAATGAAAATCCTTATGTTTTTCTGTATATATGTATGCATTTTCTAGATAAATTTCTAGAAATTAAATTTCTAGGAGGGGTCACATGCATTTTACATTTTGGTAGTTATTGGCAAATTGCCTTTTAAAAGGTTATACCAATTCATAATCCAGCCAAAGTCAATGGCTATGCCTCTTTCCCCACTTTTTTTTTTTTTTAATACTTGTTTTTTTCATTTGTTTAAAATTTCCAATCTAATAGGTATTGATATCTCAGTGTTGTTTTCTTGGCATTTTTATAGGCTTATTTGTCATATATATTTATTTTTTTAATTGCATCTTCATGTCTTTTATTCCCTCCTTTTATTTAAACTGAAGTGTCTCTCTTTTTCTTATTGATTTTTAAGAACTTGTTCATAAGCAGTATAAAATGGTGGTTTGGGACAGGACCTAAATTTTATGTGAGTCTGCTTGGATTCATATCTTGTCTTCATTACGAATTAGTTTGACCTTATAAAAGTTATGTAATCTCCCTGTGTCTCAGTTCCATCTTAAGAAAAATGTAGATAATAAGAGTATTGATTGGTCTTATTGGGTTATTGGGAGAATTAGGATAAAAAATTCATATAAAGCACATACCATAGTACCTGATTTATAGCTTCAAATAAGTGATAATAATAATAAAGTGATTATTTAGAATGTCAGCCTGTTGTCTATCATATGTGTTACAAAGTATTTTTCCATGTTTTAAATTTTTCTTCATTCTCAATGGCAATTCTGTCCAAGATTATTTTTAAAATTAAGGATGATTTTTTCTAATACTTTTATGTTTTTATTTTTTACCTTTAAGTCACCAAATTTATCTGAAATTTATATTTGTATAAAGTTGAAATAGTGATGCACTTTCATTTTATTTCTAAATGGTAAGCCAATTTTTCATCTCTGATAAAATATGCCAATTGTGTTATATTCTGAATTCCCAAATAATTTTAAGGTTATTTATAGACTCTAGTTTCTTCCTTTGATTTGCCTATCAATCCTTTCTCCTGCACCAAATTAATTTCAATTATTGTAGCGTAGAATTCTTTTCATTACTGTGGCAGGTCTCGCTCCTTTCATTACTCATACTTTTCATTATTTTTCAGGTTAAATATTTTTTCGTTCATTCACTAGTGAATTCCAATGTAATGTAAATGTTTTTGATTTAATATGGAATAATATAAAATAATATTTTGTCATATGTGTAAGTCATAAATAATAATGCTAAAATGAATACCTGTGCCCCACTAGCCTGAGCGAGAGAATATTTCTAGCACTTTGAAGCCTTCTGTCATGGCCCTTCTTAATCCAACTTCTATTTGAGTATACATTTACATATTTACATATATTACAATGAATTGTTTAGCGAGACCTGTTTTTGACCTGTGTAAAACTTAAATTATATGGAATTACCTCTTCTGTGACTTAGTGTTTTGTTTTTTGGTCTATATTATTTTCCTGCTGTTTGTATTCCATTAGAGAGATATATACCAATTTATTAATCCTCTCTGTTGATGGGTATTTGGGTTGTTTCCAGGTCTTTTTTTAATGTTTTATTATCCACACTAATATGAATACTATTGAACGTTTTTCCTGGTACATATATGTAAAGGTTTCTCAAGGAGCAGAATTGCTGGGTCACGGGGCCCTCACATATTCAGTCTTCCTAGCTGTTGCCAAATAGATTTCTTAAATATTTGAACTAATTTATTTTCTCACCAGCAAGTTACAAGAGAGCATCCTTTTTTTTTTTTTTTCAGGTTTTTTTTTTTTTTTTCCCCCACAAACTCCCACAACCCCTGCAAAAACACCAAAAACAAACAAACAAAAACAAACAAAAAACAAAACCCAAAACCCACCCAACTCCATAGCAACAAAAACAGGAATGACCTTTATTGGAATGTTGTTTAGAATTACATTTGTATTTAAAATTTAATTTAGAGAAAATTGGCATCTTTTACAATTGATAACGAATATCTTTCTATTTTTCAGGACTTCTTTTATGTCCCTCAGAGTTTATAAATTGTCTTTAATTTCTTGTTAAACTTGTTAATATTTTCTCCAAGCTTTTATTATGAACAATTTTAGACATATAGAAAATTGTGATACATGTTTTAATATATCTTTGTAGAACCATTTGAAATTAAATGACATTTCAACCTCAGATACTTTGGTCTGAATTTCCAGTAAGGACATTCTCCTAAATAACCTCAATATCATTATTGTAGTTAAGACAATTAAAAATAATTCCTTACTATGATATAATATCTAGTCCTTACTCATGGTTTCCCATTTATCTCCAAAATATCTTTTATACCTGATATTTTTCAAACACAATCAAATCCCATTCACATATTACATATTGTTATGTCTTTTTAATTTCTTCTTTCAAGAATGGAGCTCTTTCATATTTAAGGACATTTTTATATAAAACTTTTTATTATGGACATTTTTACATATACATACAAGTATAAAGAGTACTATGTGAACCTGCATGTACCTACCACCCAGTTTTAAGATCAGTATTTTGCAATCTTAGTCTATTCATCCCTCTTCTCTTCCAACTACTATTTTTCCTTTGCTGGCAGCTTTCAAAGCAATTCCCTCATACCGTATCGATTTATCAAATAATTCATTATCCATTTCTAACTTATAAGGATTTTGTCATGGTAACTGCCACATCATTATCACATTTAACAAAAATATATTAACTCATTTCCATTATTTAGATTTATCTATCTCAAAAATTTATTTTGCAGTTGGGTTGCCCGAATCAGGATCTTAAAATAGGACCACACACTGCATTTTGTTGTTTTATCCTTCTAAAAGATGTATAGTTGGAATTCTGTTTTCAAATGCCACTTAAAATATTTATTTCCTCAATGTTTAATTTTAGAGTGTGCCTCTTTCCCTTTTGCCTTTAACTCTGCTTTTTGAATGTGTAAAATAATTTTGTGGTTCAAGAGTCTGAAATATATCAGTGAATACTCAGAAAATCCTCACTTTCATCCTCTGTCTTTCTTCCATTACTTTTCTCCTACCTCCCCACTTTGTAGGTAATAACATTTACTAGTTTGTGGCTTATCTTTCCAGTATTCCTTTTGGCAAAAGTGATCGTGTGTGTGTGTGTGTGAAATAGTGTGAGTGTGTGTGTATTCTTATTTCCTGTTTTTTTCTTACACAAAATGCTGCATACTCTGGATACTGCTCTGTATTTGTAAGTTAATACATCTTGGAAACCACTCTATACTCTAAACCACTCTACATCAGTACATAGGGCTTTTCCTAATTCTTTTTGTATGGTTGCAGAGCACTCCGTAGTTTATTTGAGCAGTCCTCTGAATAATCTTGAGCTTTACTGTTCAGGTGTTTTGGAGGAGTATCTTCAGGGTAGATTATGAGATGTGGGATTGGTGGGTCAAAGGGAAAATACTTATGCAGCTTTATTAGATATTGTTATCACAACATGGGGTTTTTAAAAAAATTTTATTGAAGTATATTATTCATACATGAACATACATAAACAATAAGTGTATAGTAAAAGTTGTGAACTTACAAAACAAACATGCATGACATCATATAGGGGTCCCATACATCATTCCTCCACCAACACCTTGTATTGTTGTGAGACATTTGTTACAAATTATGAAAGAATATTGCCAAAATATTACTACTAAGTATAGTACATTTGGTGTATTTTCCCCCAAACCCACCCTATTATTATTATTTAAATTTATTTTTATTACAGAAGTTGTGAACTTACAAAACAATCATGCACATGTGTAGAATTCCATGGGATCTATTTAACTTAATTTATTTATTTAAGTTTAAAAAAAAATATTTATTTATTTATTTATCTCCCCCCTCCCCTCATTTTGCACTCACTATCTGCTCTCTGTGTGTTCTTCTTGTCTGCTTGTCTTCTCTTTAGGCAGTACCAGGAACTGATCCTGGGACCTTTCGGAGTGGAGAGAGGCTGCTTAATCTCTTGCGCCACCTCAGCTCCTTGGGATGCTGTGTTTCTTATTGTCTCTCCTCTGTGTCTCTTTTTGTTGTGTCATCTTGCTGCACCAGCTCTCCGGGTGGGCCAGCACTCCGGGTGGGGCAGCACTCCATGTGGGCCAGCATTCCACATCGGCCACCTCTCTTCTTGGGCCAGGTCGCTGCACAGGCCTGCTTGCTTTTCACCAGGAGGCCCTGGGAATCGAACCCTGGACCTCCCATATGGTAGATGGGAGCCCAATCACTTGAGCCACATCTGCTTCCCCATGGGATCTAGTTTAATGTTATATTTTATATCAGGCAAGACTTGACCTTTTCAACAGTCAGGGCTTTGGTCCCATTATCTGTCCACCTGAGCTGTAGTTGAATTCATCCTAGGTGGTCAGTGAAAAGGCAGATAAATCAGCACAGTTCATAGTTTAAGTATCTGACATACCATCACTTTCTCTCTTGGGGTGATATCTTTCTCTCTCACCCCACTACTAGGCCTTGAATGTTTTATATGAAAACCTACATTTTCTAGAATGCACTGTTACCAGGGGTCTCCTTGCTTCTGCTCCTAACTAGGGCACTTTTCTCAGATAACTCACTCTGCTCCTGACCTTGGGCAGTTGCTTAACCTGGATCCTTTCCTGAATTTCTATGATTCTAATATCAGCCAATCATATCCTTGTACCTTTTTTGTTTTTCTTTCCTCCATATCTCTGTGGTTGGGAGGTTGGCAGTGAGCTCCCTCAATTTCCCAAACTGCATGTTGCCTTAATTCCTGTGCAGGTATTTTCTGGGTGTTACATTCTCATCCTGGAAGTAGAAAAATGACCCTTGGTTATGGAACAGTTGGGGAGTGGGTAGAGGACAGTGTTAATATTCTAAATTCATTACAGAACAGTTGGGAGTGGGGACAGGCAGTAGAGAGGGATTGCTCTTCAATTTCCAGTTTTATGTTATCAATTTTTAAATGGAGATTTCTCTGGATTATATCAGTTCTTTCCAGAATCATGGATTGTCTACCAGTCTGATTTTGCGAGTGTGATATTTTTTTTTTTACCTTTTGCTGTATTTTCATTGGCATTTCCATGAGAAGATAGATAGTATAGCATGTATTGGGGGTTGCTAGCCAAATGCCATTTTGAACCAGAAAACTCAATTTTCAGAGCATTTTCTCAGTCGGCTATGATAATTTATTGTTCCTCCTCTGTGGGTTGGCTGAGCATCAACTGGTCTGGGTTGGGTTTTCTAGGTTACTCTCTTCTACTTGTTGGTCTGGGTGGCCTTTGTTCCTCGCTTCAGGTTGGGCTCAGGTGCGCTCTCTGTCTGTTCATTCTGGAGCCAGCCTGAGGTATCTAGGGAAGCTCTTCTCATGATCATGGCACAATTGCAAGAAAGAAAATGGAAATACATGTTTCCTCTTAATGTCTAGGTTTAGAACTTGTACACTGTTACCTCTACCCGCATTGCACTGGACAAAGCAAGTCACATTACTGAGCCCAATATCAAAAGGAAAAAGAAAATCCTTTGGCTTTTAGTGGAAATGACTGCAAAATCACAAGACAAAGAGCATGAGTACATGGAGTGGGTAACTAATTGAAGGCTAATAATTCAGTCTACCAAAAGTATTTATTGCATACCAGGTACTTTGCCAAGACCTTTCCATAAATTGTTCTTATCTCTCCAATAGCTCTATAAAATAAAATTTATTCTCTTATTTCATAATGAGAAAACCAAGGTAAAGAGATTTCCAAGGACATGTCCATGATAAATACCCTTTAAAGGATTTAATTGGGATTTGAAACTAGGTCTATCTGGTAAGAACATGCTCTTCCAATTCTACTGTCAAAATTAGATTCCTCTCTCAATCCCCATGATTACTTAGCACTCAATAAACATGTAGTGCTCACAGAAGAAAATTATAAACAGAACCAGAAGTTTAAGCCTTCTGACATTTGGAAAGCTACTACCAAGTACTCCCTAAAATAGGAGGAGATGAAAGATGCATGCCTGGGAAGAATCACAATTTCATTAATGGGAGTGGAATTTCTGCCAGATATCAATGAAAGTTTCTGGGTAATTTTGTAACTTGGTGTTGGCTAGATTTCAGGGATCAGAAGAGAGATATAGAAAAGACCTCAAGTAAAACAATTCTGGCCATACTTGCTGTCCCCTGGTTAAAATTTCAACATCTGTTGTACAGAGCAGGTTAGCAGAAGAAAGAACTGTAACTTTGGAGGCATATATAATGAGTCATGCAGTCAATAATGTGTGAACCCTGGGACGGGCGCTCACGTTTTGTGGGAGAGAAGAGTTTTGTTCAGTCACAAGTGCACCCCTACTGAGTCTGGAATTGCTCTCCACACCAAAAAATGTCTGACTTCATTTTCTTTGAATTTAAAAGGACCTTCACAAACATTTTAGCTTAAATATACAATAAAACATTTTTATAAAGGAAAGAAATTAGAAAGAAAAGATTAGTAGGATGTGATTGAAAATAGTTGCCCTGAAACTGCTTCCAATGAAAATAGAGTTTAAAAATATTAAGAATATGCTATGCCCTCAGCCCACTCTGTCTACCTCTTTCTCAGGTACAACATTATTTACAGAAAGGCAAACAGAGAAAGAAGCCTGATAGATACAGATTACTTATATTTTTTAAATAGAAATTAAAGTGGAAGTATCTTTTAAAATGATGTAACTTAAATAGACCATACAAATGAATTCAGATTTTCAATAGAATACAGTTTTATAAGTAGCTCTGCAAAATAGAGAATTCAGAGTTTGAGCCTCAAATATTGACGCTGACAGTGGATTATGAATTTATCTCCTTTTGGCTTTATTTTTTAAGGATTCTCCTATACTACCCTTTTACTAACACCTTGCATTAGTGTAGTACATTTGTTACAATTGAAGAAAGCACATTTTTATAATTGTGCTATTAACAGTAGTCCATGGTTTACCTAAAGGTTCATTGTATTATACAGCCCATGGATTTTTAAAAATTTTGATTCTAGTAACATATATGCAAGCCCAAACCACCCCTTTTAGCCACATTCACATATATAACTCAGTGCTATTAATTACACTCACAGTGTTGTGCTACCATCACCACTGTCCAAAATTTTTCCATCATCCCAAATAGAAACTATGTACATTTTAAGAATTAATTCCCTATTTCTTCCCAACACACCATCCGCTGGTAACCTATATTTTAGATTATGACTCTTAGTTTGCTTGTTCTAATTATTTCATATCACTGAAATCATACAATATTTGTCCTTTTGTGTCTGGCTTATTTCATTCAACATGATGTCTTCAAGGTTCATCCATGATGGCACATGTATCAGGACTTGATTTCTTTTAATGACTGAGTAATATTCCATTGTGCATATATACCACATTTTTTAAATCCATTTATCAGCTAATGGACACTTGGGTAACTTCCATCTTTTGCCAACTGTGAATAGTGCTGATATGAACATCGTTGTGAAAATATCAATTTTGAGTTCCTGCTTTCAATTCATTTCGGTATATATTGAGAAGTGGAATTGCTAGCTCATATGGTAACCCTATATTTAGCTTTCTGAGGAACTGTCAAACTGTTTTCCAAAGTGGCTGCACAATTTAACATTCCCTGCAGCAATGAATGAGTGTCCCTATTTTTCCGCATCCTCTGGAAAGCTTGCAATTTTTCAAAGTTTTTAATAGTAGCCACTTTATTGGGTGTGAAATGATAGCTCATTGTGGTTTTGATTTGCATTTCCCTAATGACTAATGATGTTGCATATCTGTTCATGTGCTTTTTGGCCATTTGTATATCTTCTTAGGAGAAAAGTTTAGTCAACTCTTTTGCCCATTTTTAAAATTGGGTCATCTTTTTGTGGTTGAGTTGTAGGATTTTATATATTCTGGATATTAAACCCTAGTGGATATGTAAATATTTTCTCCCATTGTGTTGACTGTCTTTTTATTCTCGTGACAAAGTTCTTTGATGCCCCAAAGTTTTAAATTTTGATGAAGTTCCATTTTTTTCTGTTTTTTTTTTTTTTCATTTATTGCTTGTGCATAGGGTGTAAAATCTAAGAAACCATTGCCTAACACGAAGTACTGAAGATGCTTCCCTATGTTTTCTTCTAGCATTTTCATAGTACTGGTTTTCATATTAAGGTCTTTGATCCATTTTGAGTTGATTTTGTATAGGTGTGAAATAGAGGTCCCCCTTCATTCTTTTGCATATGGATATATACTTCCTGCCATCATTTGTTGAAGAGATTATTCTTTCCCAATTGAGTGCACTTGACACCCTTGTCAACAATCAGTTGGCCATAAATGTGAGGGTTTATTTCTGCGTTCTAATTTCACTTCCATAGGTCTGTATGTCTGTCCTTGTGCCATTAAAGTGCAGTTTAGATTACAGTGGCTTTATAATAAGTTTTAAGATTGGGAAGTGTGAGTTCTCCAACTTCATTCTTCTTTTTCAAGATGGCTTTGGCAATTCAGGGCCCCTTACTTTTTCATATATATTGGATGTTTGGCTTTTCTATGGCTGCAAAGAAGGCTGTTGGAATTTTGATTGGGATTGTGTTGAATCTGTGAATTGCTCTGGATAGAACTGACATCATAGCAATATTTAGTCTTCCAATCTGTGATCATAGAATGTCCTTCCATTTATTTGGGTCTTCTATGATTTTTTAAAGCAGTGTTTTGTACTTTTCTGTGTACACGTCCTTTAATCCTTTTTCTTAATTTCTTCTTCTGTTTGTTAATTACTAGTATATAGAAAAACTACTGATTTTGGGGTGTTGATCTTCTACCCTGCCACATTCCTGAGTTCATTAGTTTTTTTAGTGCTAGTAGCTTTGTGGTGAATTTTTCAGGATTTTATGTATACAGGATCATTTCATTTGCAAATAAGGAACGTTTTACTTTTTCCTTTCCAATTTGGATACATTTTATTTCTATGTCTTGCTTAATTGTTCTGGTTAGAAATTCCTGTACAATGTTGAACAACAGTGGTGACAGTGGTCATCCTTGTCTTGTACCTTATCTTAGAGGGAGAGCTTTCAGTCTTTCACCATTAAATATGATGTTAGCTATGTGCATCCTGTATGCCCTTTATCATGTTAAGGGTGTTTCTTTCTATTCTTATTTTTCTAAGTGTTTATATCAAGAAGAGATTCTAGATTTTGTCAAACACATTTTCTTCATCAATTGAGATGATTGTGTGTTTTTTCTTCATTCTGTTAATGTGGTTTATTACATTAATTGATTTGCTTCTGTTGAATCACCCTGCATACTTGGGATAAATCCCTCTTGATCATGGTGTATAATTTCTTTTAATATGCTGTTGAATTCATTTTGCTAGTATTTTGTTGAGAATTTTTGCATTTATATTCATTAGACATATTTGTCTGTAATTTTCTTTCCTTGTGGTATATTTATTTGGCTTTGGTATGAGGATGTTAGCCTCATTGAATGAATTAGGATTAGGGAGTGTTCCGTGGTCTTCAATTTTTTGGAAGAGTTTGAGCAGAATTGGTATTAATTCTTCTTGGAATCTTTGATAAAATTCCCCAGTGATACCTTCTTGCTCTGGCCTTTTCTTTGGAGGATTTTTATTACTGATTGACTCTTTTTACTAGTAGTTGTTCTGTTGAGACCTTCTATTTATTCTTTTTTTTCTGACTTTATTTTGTACATTTAATAATTGAAAATATAAACAATTAAAAACTAAAAAGTAAACACAGATGAATAAATATATACATTTCTCAATTAAATGTAATGGATACATATAAATTTTTTTTGAATCAGACAGTATGTTGCACAATATATTTGGTTCATAGTAACGCATTCATACGGTATTTGTCCTTTTTGTGTCTGGCTTGCTTTGCGCAACCTAATGTCCTCCAGGTTCATCCATGTTGTCATACACTTTACGACTTCATTTCTTCTTACAGCTGCATAATATTCCATCATGTGAATAGACCACAGTTTGTTTATCCATTCATCTGTTGACGAACACCTGTGTTGTTTCCAACTTTTGGCAATTGTGAATAATGTTGCTGTGAAAATCGGTGTGCAGATGTCTGCTCGTGTCACTGCTCTCAGTTCTTCTGGGTACATACCCAGTAGTGGTATTGCCGGGTCACGTGGCAAGTCTGTATTCAACTTCTTTAGGAACTGCCAAACAGTCCTCCACAGTGGCTGTACCATTCTGCATTCCCACCAACAGTGAATAAGTGTTCCTATCCCTCCACATCCTCTCCAGCACTTGTAGTTCTCTATCTTTTTAATAGTGGCCATTGTGATAGGTGTGAAATGATATCTCATTGTAGTTTTGATTTGCATTTCCCAATTACGAGTGATGTTGAGCATTTCATCATGTGTTTTTTTTTGCCATTTGTATTTCTTCTTTGGAGAAATATCTGTTCAAGTCTTTTGCCAATTTTTAAATTGGGGTGTTTGTCTTTTTATTGTTGAGTTGTAACATCTCTTTATATATTCTGGATATTAAACCCTTATCAGATGTGTGATTTCCAAATATTTTTTCCCATTGAATTGGCTGCCTTTTCACCCTTTTGACAAAGTCCTGTGAGGTGCAAGAGTGTTTAATTTTGAGGAGGCTTCTATTTATTCTTGAGCCAGTGTAGGGAATTTGTATTTCTAAGAATATGTCCATTTCATCTAGGTTATCTAATTTATTTGTGTAAGTTGTTCATATTATCTTCTTATAGTCCTTTTTATTTCTGTGGAATTGGTAGTAATGTCCCCTTTTTCATTTTTTATTTTAGTTGTTTCCTCTCTTTTGCTTCATCAGTCTAGCTAATGGTTTGACAATTTTTTGATCTCTTCATAGATCAACTTTGGTTTTATTTATTCTATTTTTATTCCCTATTTCATTTATTTATTCTCTAATCTTTGTTATTTCCTTCCTTTTTCTTGCTTTAGGCTTAGTTTGCTCATCTTTTCTTTTGAGACTAGATCTCTAATTTGAATTCTTTCTTCTTTTTTAGTGTAAGCATTTATAGGTATAAATTTCCCTCTTGGCATTGCCTTTGCTGCATCCCATAAGTTTTGGTATGTTGTGTTTTCATTTTCTTTCGTCTCAAGATATTTCCTAATTTTTCTTGTGATTTCCTCCTTAATGCACTGGTTGTTTAGCACTATGTTGTTTAATTTCCACGTACCTATTTCTTCCATTTCTCTCTCTGTTATTGATTCCTAGCCTCGTTCTGTTGTGGTCAGAGAAGATAAATGATATGATTTCAGTATTTTTGCATTTTAATGCTTGATTTTTGACCTAAGATATTGTCTATCCTGGAGAATGATCCATGTGCACTAGCGTAGAATATGTATTTCTTTATTTTTGGGTGAAGTGGACTATATATGTATGTTAGGTCTACTTGGTTTAGAGTATTGTTTAAGTCTTCTATTTCCTTATTGATCTTCTTTCTAGATGTTTTATCCATTATTGATAGTGGTGTATTAAACTCTCCTACTATTAATGTAGAACCATCTATGTCTCCCTTCAAATCTGTCATTATTTTCTTCATTTATTTTGGGGCTCTGTAGTTAGGTGTATATATCTTCATGATTGTTAGATATCTTCTTGTTACATTGACCCCTTTATCATTGCATAATGACTATCTTTGTTCCTGGTAACTGTTTTTGACTTAAAGTTGATTTTATCAGATATATTTGTTTTTGCAAGGCCAGATTAGATTTAATATAATCAATTATAAGAAATATATGGCATAGCAACAAACATTTATAAATGTAAATAATTATTCTAATATAACAAATTAATTATGACATAATTCTAATTTTTATATTATAACTCTAACTATTGGACATAATAACCTCTAAGAATGAAATAAATTATTGGTTTAGTTATTGAATTTCCATCTAGGCCATAATTTTTTCTGGATAATCAAATTCCTATTTGGGAATTCTTCACATCTCATTGGAATGAATTACAGCAGATAACAATATGCCAACTCATAATTTTATGAGACAGAAAAACTCAAAATCTTTTTCAACAATAGTTGTGCTAAACAATTATTGACCTAGATGGATTATTTTAATTAACGAGTATATGTATAAGGAAGGGTTAAAGAAAATGAAGTATCCAAAAATATTTCTCTTCTCCAGTCCTCCTCAATTAAAAGCCAGTGTTTATTTTGTATGAAGAAATGTACGGAATACTAATCACAGGAAAATTTGCTAGTTGCACTGAGTAATTATTGTTCATATACTTTAATATTGTTATTTTACATTTATCTGGTCTACTCCAGCTATTTTTTGATTACTATTTGCATGGAATACCTTTCTCCAACCTTTCACTTTAAACCTGGTTGTGTTCTTGCGTCTAAGGTGGGTCTCTTGTAGACAACATATAAATGGCTCATATTTTTTGATTCATTCTAACAGTCTATGTCTTTTGATTGGGGAATTCAATCCATTAACATTCAGTGTTATTTCTGTAAAGGCATTACTTACTTCATCCATTTTGTCCTTTGTTTCTCTGTTGTCATACCGTTCTATTTTCTGTCTTTTTCTTTGTCTGTGTAGACTTAGAACTCACCCTTATTTTTGAAGGACAGCTTTGCCAGATTCAGAATTCTTGGCTGACAGTTTTTTTTCTCTTTCTGTACCTTGAATACATCATACCACTTTCTTCTGCCTCTTTGGTTTCTGATGAGAGGTCTGCACTTAATCTTATCAAGTTTCCCTTGTATATGATGCTTTGCTGTTCTCTTTCTGCATTCAGAATCCTTTCCTTATCTCTGATATTTGTCATTCTGAATAGTAGGTGTGTCAGGGTAGGTCTATTTGGATTTTTTCTGTTTTGGGTGCATTGTCCTTCTTGGATATTGATATTTATGTCCTTCATAAGGCTTGGAAAGTTTTCAGTCATTATTTCCTCAAATACTTTTTCTGACCCTTTTTCATTCTCTTCTCCTTCTGGGACACCAATTATGCGAATGTTTGTGATTTCATACTGTCATTTAATTCCCTGAGACTCTGTTCCATTTTTCCATTCTTTTCTCTTTCATAATCCTGTCTTTCCAGTTCAGATGGTCTGCCTTTGAAGTCACTAATTCTATCTTCAAGCAATTCAAATCTGCTCCTATGTGCTCTAATGCATTTTTAATCTCATCCATTGTGTCTTTCATTCCCATAAGGTCTATTACTTTTCTTTGCAGGCTTTCAAATTGCTCTTTATGCTCGCCCAGTGTCTTGTTAATATCCTTTACTTCTTTAGTCATATTTTCTATAAATTCTTTGAAGTGATTTAGGAGAGTTGTGTGATTATCACTGATTAATTGTCTTAAATCCTGATGATTTTAATATAGCTACCCAGCTCTCTTTTGTTTACTATTTGCATGATATATATTTTTTCTATTCTTTTATTTTCAACCTACTTGTCTTTGAATTTATGGTGAGTTTCTTCTCAACAGTATATAATTGGGTCATGCTTTTTTTTTTTTTTTCCACATTCTGCTGATATCTGCCTTTTGACTGCAGAGTTTAATCCTTTTACTTTTAAAGTAACTACTGATAATGTCAGACTTTCTTCTGTCATTTTGCTATTTGGTATTTATAGATCTTATGCCATTTGTATCACTTAGTACTTCTGTTAATGCCTACTTTCATATTTATTTGATTTTTTTTGTATTGTACCAGATTGAATCCCTTTTAATTTCTTTCTAGATATATTTTTGTCATATATTTTCTTTGTGGTTTCTATGGAATTAAAATGTAGCATCATAAATACATAATAATCATATTCGATTAGCTACCATCTTAATTTCTATTTCCTACACCCCTCAATTCCCCACCTTGTTTTGTACTTGTTACAGATTATATCTTTGTACATCGTATGCCCAAAACTATAGATTTCTCATTACCTTTTATGTATTTGCATTTTAGGACCATAAGAAGTAAGAAATAGAGTTACATATGAAAAAATACAATAGTGTGGCATTTATAATTACACATATGCTTACTTTTACCGGAGGTGTTTATTGCTTTATGACACTTTGAACCACTGTCTAGTTTCCTTTTCTTTCAAAGTAAAGAACACCCTTTAGCATTGCTTATAGGGTAGGTCTAGTGGTAACGAATTCCCTCAGCTTTTATCTGGTAATGTCTTAATCTCTTCCTCATTTTTGAAAAAATGTCCTGCCAGATATAAAATTCTTGGCTGAAATTATTTTCTTTCAGCACTTTAAATATTTCAACCCACTGTCTTCTTACCTTCATGGTTTCTGATGAAAAATTGGCACTTAATCTAATTGATGCGCTTCTGTACATAAATGTTGCTTTTCTTTTGCAGCCTTCAGAATTCTTTCCTTGTCCTTTGCATTTGACAGTTTGATTAGTATACAGTGGGGCATATTTTTCTTCAAGTTTATACTGTTTAGCATTGTCTGGGCTGCTTGGATGTGCATATTTGCAGCTTTTGCTAAGTTTGGGAGGTTTTCTCTCATTATTTCTTAGAATATTCCTGTGCCCTTTTCCTTCTGGTACTCCCATAACATGTATTTTGGTACCCTTGATGATGTTGCAGAGGTCTCTTATTGTATTTTCACTTTTTACAATTCTTTTTCTTTCTGTCCTCAGCTTGATTCATTTCAGATGTCTTGTCTTTGAGTTCATTGATTTTTTTAGTCTGCCAGCTCCAATCTTCTGCTAAAACCCTTCTGGGAATTTTTCATCTCTGTTATTGTAGTTTTTAACTCCAGTAGTTCTATTTGGTGCCTTTTAAAAATTTCTATCTATTTATAGATTTTCTCATATTATTCATTCATCGTTTTCCTGATATGCTTTAGTTCTTTCTCTGTATTTTCCTTCATCTTCTTGAGCATATTGATGATCATTTTTTAAACATCTTCATCCTGTACATCCACAGTTGCATTGTCTTTGTTGATACTTTCTTCATTTTTATCCTTTTCCTTTGGAGGAGCCATCATTTCCAGTGTCTTTGTTTGCCTTGTAATCTTTTGTTGCACACTGTACATTTTAGTATTTTAAAATGTTAACCCTAGGATTTTTTCTTTGAAATGTCCATTTCTTGAAATTGTATCTAGCTAGTGATACGAATGAGATTTTCTTGAGAGCCCTGAGCTAATAAAACCAAGAAAACCTGAGCAAAAGCAGTTTTCACAGTCTGCAAATTGACTTTGTATTAGCTGGTGCTCTCCTTCAGAGTTCAACCTTCCTTCAAGAAGGTCAGCTGAAGGTAAATGCAAAGTGCAGGATCCTACCTGTCTTTTCTGAACCTGTGCTTTATCCTAGGCTTGTGCTTGCCTTAGGGGTTCCCCTATTCAGAGGAACTTGAATGCCTCCTCTACTCCCCAGGAAACAGATCTTCTCCCTCTTCTGGGTGTTCCTCTACAGGACTTAAAGCAAGTAACCCTTTGCTCCAAGCTGCCCAACTCAATTTTTTCTTATTCTGCTTTTGCTGACTCAAGCTGCTTTTTCCTGCAGAGCAAATTTTGGGAGGGATGGCATTCCTCAGAGGAGTTTCCCAAGTCAGTCTTTCCCAGTGGGGTCAAGGTCAGGGATCCACACAGGGAGCTTTATCTGGCTCCAGATTATTCTGGGGACAGCTTATGGAGGGGCCAGGAAGGGTTCCAGGAGCTTCTCCCAGAAAACAGAGCCCTTCAACTGTCTTCCACAGTTCTGAGAAAGGTACCATCTTTAAATATCCTCCATTGCCTTTATCAGGGCAGATTGGAACAATGGCCACCCTCAGTGGCCGGGTCACAATGGCCGGGTCCCCAGTGATCTGAAGTAGTTATTCAAAAGCAGTTATTGGTGCTCAGATATGTTACCATGGATCATGGGGAACTGTTTTCATGTCCCATTCTGGCACCAGGAAGCTGTGCCAGTAACTTACTGCTGCCTGCTGTGAGGTTGGAGAATGGGTGATAGTTGCTACCCCATGGAGAGTGCCATTCAGTGGTATTTATTGCAATTTACCAGCCTCTTCTGCCTTCTCTTTCCTGGTTGCTGCAGTGTCCTCCGGTGCTCTGGAATTTCATAATAGTTGAATCAGACAGTTTCTGCCTATTAAATAGATGTTCTGGTGGAGAAACTGATCCTGGAACTTCCTCCTCCACCGTTTTCCCCGCAATGCTTCTCCCCTTTTTGTCTTCTGACAAGCTCACAGGAGCAGCTCATTGGTTATAACTGGGTTCTAACTAGAGTTGGTCATCTTGTCCTTTTGAAAAGATCAGATTTACTGCTTTCCTTTACTAAGCACCAGCAGAAACAGCCAGGGACTAGAGAAAAGTGGTAGTAATGGATAACTAACTGAGGCTTTCTAGCTATTCAAAGCAGAAAACATTGGAAAAGCATTAAAAGTTGGGAAACCAACTCTGATTAACAATAAACTTTCACTTTTTTTCCTGCCTGGGGATGGAGCTCTATACCTTCCACTGGGGGAGGAAATAGTTACTAGACTTTACCTGGGGGAAAATAAGCCTCTAAATAAAACCATCTCGATAGAATGTGAAGCCATCATGGGGGTTCAGCACGTCTTTTCTCATTTCTCTTCAAATTGTGTTCTCCAGACCATTAATATTCAAGGAAATGCCCTCCAATAACTAACCATGTTTGCCATTTGTTTGTGGCATGATGGAGTGATGAAGTCTCAGGTAGAGAAAACCCTCAGTTTTAGCATTATGTGCTCCTTGACAAATCTCAGAACACAGATCATTCACATGTATTTTTGGTTGTATACTCTTGTGAAGGAGTTTTTGCAATGGGCAATGGCTCAGGATGGATAATTTGATTATGGCTACTTTTTGGGTAAGCATAAGCAACTCATCTGAGTAGCAATATCTGAAACTTTTCAGTAAATTCTTCTGAGAGCTGGTCATAGGCAAAACTGAAATCTGTAAAATTCATTTTTACTTGGGTTACGCTGCCAGTTCTTTGTCCTTTCCCCCATCACAATACCTCTGATGTTACTGCCTGCTCCTAACCTTACTTGATCTTTCTTGTCCCATCAAAATTTGATCTCAGACAAGAATCATAAACTGATTCACACGAAGGTATACGTGACTGATAGGAGGTACATGCCTTTTCTAGGGACAAATACACATTACCAGGGAACAAAGCCACTGATAGTGGTGACTTCTAAGCTGGGGTTCCTAGACCCTCAAAGTCTGCACAGATAGTAAAGGAGACCTTTGCACTAGTTTGAGTATTTAAAAGTCACTTATTTATGAGACAGCCATCTAGCTGATAAATCAAATTGCTTTGTTCGAGCTTTAATTCTGTCAATGCTGCATGGTAATTTAAGTTAACATGTGCTCAAGAATAATTGATAAATACCAAATATTTGTTATTCAAAAATCCAACAGAGATGTTATTCATGGGGGAGATTAAAAATGAATTTGAGTGGTGAAAATGTTAGAAACTTGAATTAAAGGAGTAAAGATTTAATATCAACATTTCAGACATCATCTTGGGACTGTGATGAGGGAGAGAGGAAAAAACCAAACCACTATCATAGAATAAGCATGTGCTGTGGGTAGAATGAGCATGTGCTATGTGTATGGCTAGACACTATTTAACAGTCTTTTTTTTTTAAAGATTATTTTTATTTATTTATTCTACCCCTCCTCATTGTTTGCAGGTACTGTCTGCTCTCTGTGTCAATTTGCTGTGTGCTCTCTGTTTCTGCTTGTCTTCTCTTTAGGAAGCACTGGGAACCAAACCTGGGACCTCCCATGTGGGAGAGAGGTGCTCAATCACTTGAGTCACCTCAGCTCCCTGGTTTATTGTGTCTCTTTGTTGCATCCTCTTGTTGTGTCATTTTGCTGCGCCTGCCTGTTGTGCCAGCTTGCCTTCTCCAGGAGGCACTGGGAACTGAACCCGGGACCTCCCATGTGGTAGGCAGGAGCTCAGTCGCTTGAGGCACCTCTGCTTCTCAACATACAGTCTCTTGTTCACTAGACTCAGGGTACCTTCCTGTTGGGACCGTGTCTTATTACAGTCTACCCAGTGTCTAGTGCAGTAGATACTTCCTTCATAGAAGATACTTCATAAACATTTGTGAAATGAAATGGAAAGTAACAGAGTGTAAACAACCTACCCAAGGGCACATCTGTGGAGCTAAGATTTGAATCCAGGTATGTTCAATTAACTTCCTTTTTAGAATATTTATTTTAACCTCATCATGGATTTGCCTCAGTGGAATGGAAACGAATCATGCTAAATGTCCTGAAGTCATTTGCACAGAAAATTGCCTATTGTATCTTGTAGATTATCCACCTATATATTTATTAATGTTCTTTGTAACCTGTGGTTATCAATCCTGAAATGGAAAACTTTCTGCTTTGCATATTACCAGTGATTTCTACATATCTCTCCAAAGATAAATGAATGGCAGAGATTTTGTTTGTGAACTCTATGCCTCTTAGGCCCAGAGGCCTCTTGGTACAGGTTGTGCTGTGGCTCACAGAGCTTGGGTTTGACTTTCCCCACATCGCTGGAGTATCATTCTCTCTCAGGTCTTGTTTGTCCTGCTCTTCAGGGCCTCCACACCAAGCTGTGTCTGCCCTGATGTTGAAAGGCCACAGTGGATCCAGATGCCAAAAAAAAAAAAAAAAAAAAAAAAAAAAAAGTATGCTGACAGCGGGAACCTGGAGAAAAGGAGAAAAGGCCCCCTTTTCACAGTCTTTGTCTGGCTCTGTCAATCAATCTCTGAATCCCTCTACCACAGTTTAGAATACTAAACTGATATTGGTGATGGAACATAGGCACACAGGTACTCAAACACACAGGGAAGAACGTAGGGAAGGAGAGGGAAGGGTATGATGCTTGAATCTTGAGTGTGTGGGGTGAAGGATTTCACCTTGCGTGGTTGTATTATTTTAATTTCAACAAACATTTGTTGAGAATCCACTCCCTTCAAGCACTGTAGCAGGCACTCTACTGGCTCTGTGTGGAATACAAGCCCCCTTGGCAAGTCTCCGCCCTCACAGTCTAGAAGGAGAAGGCAAAAAATAACCAAAAAGCAAAAAACAACCCAACAACAAGCCAAACAAGAAATCACAGCACAGGCACCCGGCTTGAGAATTTACAAACAAGGACTTTCACAAACATATCATTCAGTCCTATTTGCCACAGAAGTGAGGCAAGCATTATCTGCATCTTATAGATGAAAACAAGGGCCTTGTTTAAGATCACAGAGCTAGTAAGTGACAGCCCCAGAATCCAGGTCATCTAATGCCTGTTTCAAAGCTTTCCCCACAATATGATACTGCCTCTTTGTAAACACTTCGCTATAATACAGCCCTGTGTTGAGAGAGCACAAAGAAGGAAAAATGATTAATTCTTCCACGGCTAGTGGAGATGGAAGATTAGGCTTCTCAAAAGAAGCAATTTTCCATAGGTAAAGGAAATACAAATGGTTGTGGGTAGAAAGACACAACGGGGTGGGAAGATAGGCAGTGTTCCTATGTAGAGCAGTGGTGACAGGGCCAGTCTGTTTAATCCAAACTTTACTAAATCATCAGATCTGGGTCGAGGAGAAAACACCCAGAAGGATGAAAGCATCTGTCTGCCTTTAGCTTGCCTCCTCGGTTTCCCTTTCCTGGATGAGGACCCATCTATTTCTCTTTGTCTGGCTCTGTCAATCAATCTCTGAATCCCTCTACCACAGTTTAGAATACATTAGGGGTGTAATGACCCTGCTTCCTGGCACCATCCCCAATCCAGTGGCTTTTCTGGCCTCAAGGTAAATATCCTGTCAATATACTACAGAATATATTCACTGTCATCCAGGGGATGTACCTATAGGGTGTTGTTTTGTTTCACAAAAATGCTTCTAACTTTCTCTTACCTTTGAGTGCATCATTTGGCCTCTCTGCTCCTCTATCTCGTCATCTGTAAAATGGGAGTAATAAGGTCAATCATGCTGGGCTGCTATGGGGATCATGTGGATAAATTTTTGTGAGGCACATAGCACAGTGCCTGAGACATAGCTGACTCTTCATAAGTAGGAACTTGTACTACGATGACCCTTCAACATGAGAAAAGGACATAGACGCAGGTCTGTCATGTGCTGATCCCAAATCTTTCCCAGTCCAGTCAGATGTGGCCCCTACAAGGTGAATGAGACAACAGGCTGAATAGACTCTACTGTTATACTTGAGCGGGCCCCTTCAAAAAGGCTGCCGAGACCTCTGTTCCATGGTTCATGGGGAAGAAGAAGAAGGAGAAGGGGTGGATCTTAGCATGTTGACAAAACAGTAGTTTCAGTTTGGGTGGTTCAGTTTATGAGTGAGACATGGCAACAGATAGTGCTCAAAATGTGACTAGAGGTTAAAAGTTGCATTGCTAACCAGCCACATATGAGCAGACCCAAGCAGCAGCTGAAGATGGGCAGAAGCTGCAGCTGTAGTCAAGACCAAAGAGCTGGGGCTCTAGTGGGAATGGCCAAATGGAATAAGACGTCTTGTCTCTGTTCAGGGTAAAGGTGGCATACTTAGGGAAAATATGGCTCTGTGATGACTTGGATGGCCATGGCTCATCACTGGCTCATCAGATGCTAGGTCTTTGGCAGCACAATTAAATCCAGATCCCCACTGAATCGTGTGGCTAAGGCTGCTCATGTGCTCTGTGGCCTTGTACACATGGACTCAGAATTTATGCCAGACCAGAGGGTCTGGGACTGAGAGGGGCTGGAGCAAAATGGAGTGGAGGCTCACCATGAAGTCCCAATTGTTCTTTACCATGGCCAAAGCTCCTCACTTCCTCTGTATCTTGCTGATTCTGTAAGGATCATTTGTCACCTGTTGAACAAACTGATACTCCATCTATATTGCACTTACATTTCATAGTCAAGCCAGCTAAGCCCCCCAAATTTGCAGGAATTTATATTTTTTCCTTCAAATAGGAATGCTTTTATATTTTTCTAAGACCCCTTTCCATGTTGAGGGTATATAAAAGGCAATAGAGAGAAAGTGTGAGTCAGATAAGTATATCCCTGGTTTACAAATGGGTGATATTTTTCCTAGAAGATAGAAATCAGGGAAACCTACCTGGGAATTTCAAATTGTACTCAGAGTTTATTCATGACTGTGAATGACTTTGTTGAGGGTCAATTTTATTTTCTTGTGGGAGAAATGGAATTTGAATTTGAATTTTGCCTGATGATATATAAGTTATAGGGATATAAAGTCATGAATCATCCTTTTAAGGGTAGAATCCAGTTCAAAGATATGATCTTACCATTGTAGTAAAAGTACCATTTATAGCTGTTAATGTAGATTAGCTTGCTCAGTACCCATTCCATCCCCTTGCTAGGGAGACTAGGTAGATTAAAACTACAATTCCCAGAATCCCTGGCAGTTAAGCTTTCCATATGACCTGGATTCTTCCTGGCAGGTGTACTTGCAGGGAGCCTGGAGGCAGACAAGGCAATGTGAGGCATTAGTCATCCAGAGGCAGCTCTGATCTTTTGGTTAACAGGATCTTCTGGTAAACACTTGGTAGAAGCATCTGATTCTTCTGGGCAACACTTCATGATGGTTGAGGGCACCCAGCTATAGAGGTGTTTCCACTAAACAGTTCCATGGTCTGGTTGGACATTTTCCCTGACTACAATATCCCCAATTGTTTTGTTCCTGGTCCTCCCAAAGATTTCGTGAACCCCATATGATTTGTATTCTTTTGTGAGCCTCCCAATTTATTTATTTTTAACCTGAAGCATAATGTACATACAGGAAGGTACATAAATCATAAGTTAATTAATTTTCACAGAGAGAATACACTGAGTAACCACTTCCAAGATTAAGAATAAAAAATCTAGAGTCCATTCTTGTGCGTCATTCTTGTCACCACTTTCCCAAGAGTAATCACTATCTCAATACCTAATACCCTAGTTTAGTTTTGTATATTTCAAACTTTATTTAAAGAGAACTATAGTGCAGATATTCTTTTATGCCTGGCCTCTTTTGCTTAACATTGTTTGTAATATTCATAAATATTGCTGCATGTAATTTTAGTTATATTCATTCTCGTTGTATGGTGTTCCTTTTTATGGTTAATATCACAATTTATTTATCCATTCTACTGTTGATGAGTATCTGGGTAGTTTCTAATTTAGAGAAATTATTAATAGCACTGCTCTGTACATTCTGTATGTGTCTTTTAGGAAATACACAAACACATTTCTATTGGGTTTATAGCTGGGAGTGGAATTATTGGGTGTGATGGTTAGAATGCGTCAACTTGACCAGGCAACGGTGCCCAGTTGTTTGTCCAGATAAGTACTGGGCTGGTTGTCCTGCAAGGACGTTTCATGGGCTTAAATCATCAGGGTGTTGATTGTATCTATGGCTGATTTCATCTGTGGTCAACTAAGGAGACTGCCTTCAGCAATGAGTGATGTCTCATGCAATCATTTGAAGTCCTTGAAAGGAGAAGTGATTTCAGCATTGGGAGTAGAGAATTCTCATCTCTACTTCAGACAGCCAGTTTCTTTAGGGAACTTATTGAAGCCCTTCTTCGGAGTTCCTGGCTTGCAGCCTGCCTTATGAAATTTGAAATCATGCATCCCTACGGTTGCGTGAGACAATTCTATAAAATCTCATAATATTTACAGATATCTCCTGTCAGTTCTATTTCCCTGACTAATACACTGGGGGTCCTAGACAAAGATGTGAACCACCCAGATTTCCCTTCCAGGGAAGACTTATTGCCCCAGCCATCAGATCCTTCAGGTCTGCCTCAGCTGCAGAGAGCCATCTCACCTTAGGGCATGCCCTCCCCAGAGTATCTCAAATCAGCGACTGAGTGAAGAGGGGCTATTAAGGCCCAGCCTTTTTGGTCTAGTTGGAGAACAAGTGCCTATGGGGCTGGCCAAGGCTTTATTGGACCTGAAACATAGCTCATATTCTCCCTCTGCTCAATTCTTTATTGTCCCCTCCCCTTCACAAGTGTGACCTTTAATTAATGTCCTGTATACCCAACTCCATCTCACCATCTGCTTCTGGAGAACCCAATCTTCAATACAGTATCATGCCTCTGTGGATATTTGAATGCCTGAAACCCATGGTACAGTATCTCTTCTGCCTACCTAATATCGTTTCATAGATTTTATACTGCATGAACTAGCCAAAATGTATTCTCTTGTTTTCAACCATGGACTCTGACATGTATATAAAATAAGAAAGGTGGATTTCTTAAGCTTCTAGGAATTAGAGCCCAAACCAGAATCATGGGGTTGAAAAGGAAGAAAGTTCTGGGGAAAATGGTGAATTCTACCAAGTTTATTCTTTGATGTTTCACTTTCATCTTTCTGGATTGTCATCTCTTTTTGTGGTACCCTTTTCTACTTGTGAGGCCATCCCCTTCCAAGGTCTGCAATGCCCATCGAAATAAAGGGTTCAAATAAGGTGTCTATGCTAGCACCAATTTGTCATTTTTAGCCTAGTTTCCTGACCAAGGAGAGAAGGTCTTTATTCTACCTTTTGGTTTGACTGGAAATTTGGTTGGGAACAGAATTTTGGTCTGAAATAATTTTCTCTCTGAGTTTTGAATACATTGGTTTGTGGTTTTCTGATTCCAATAAATATACCATTGAGAAGTTTAAAATGATGCTTATTCCCAATCCTTTGCATGTGACTTATGTTTTTTTTTTTTTTTTTTTTTTTTTTCCCATCTCTCTGGAAGCTTATAGAATCTTTTCTTTGATTTTTATTCTGAAATTTCACAATGAAATGCAGGGCACCTGGAGTCCCTTCAAATTTGGAAACTCATGTCCTTTATTTCTGGGCAAGTTTCTTGAATAATTCAATTACTAATTCATCGCTTCTGTTTCTTTTCTTTTACTACTTTTCTCTCTATTTCTTTTCTTTTCTCACTTCCTCCTCTTTCTCCTTCTCTCCCTTCCTTTCTTCTTTCCTTCCTTTCTTACCTCTCATATATATGTTAGACCTCCTAGACTGGTTTTCTACTTTCCTCTCTTTTCTATCATATTTTAACTATATTTTCTTTTTAATACACCTGTGGGAATATTTCATCAGTTTTATATTTCACCTCATCTGCTGCATTTTTAGCCTTTTCCCTCAGGTTTTAATTTCCAAGATCTCTCTGCTTTGTTCTCAGTTGTTCCATTTCTTTAGCTTACTGTTCTTGTTTCATAGATTCAGACTCTTCTTTCTTTGAAATGATTAATGATATATATTTTGTGGAGTTTTTTTCTTTTTGCAGAATTTTTATTTTCTCTTAATTGCGTTGTTTTATTTGCTTTGGTCCTTATCTTTTTTGTTTTTCTAAGGTACTGGGGATTGAACCTGGGACCTCGGATGTGGGAAGCCAGCGCTCAACCACTGAGCCACATCTGCTTTCCTGAGTTAAGTTTTTTCTTTTGTTTTGCTTGTTGTTTGTTTTTGTTTTTTTCAGGAGGCACTGGGAACCAAACTTGGGACCTCCCTTGTGGGAGGGGACTGCTTAACCGCTTGAGCCACATCCACTCCCCTGGTCCTTATCTTTTATTTCAAGGGTTTTCTTAGAAAGCTAGTAGTTTTTGGCTGTGTGCGCATATGTGAGTTGGGGGCTAAAAACTTGGAAACCTTGAGTGAATGAGTTGGCTTAAAGACTGTGAGCTATACTGATTGGGGGAACCACTGATGTCAGTTTCTTTGGGTCTTTTCTCTTAGGATGGGCAGAGGGTAAAAGCATGGCTTCCACAGTGTTTCTGGGAGCTGAGTGAGGAGAGAGGATCTGGGCTTCTGCATTTAGTTTGTATAGCTTTACTTCAGTTACTTTAACTTTAAGTTTACTTACTTTAACTTTACTGGAGTTAAGTTTACTTACCTCTACTACTTTTATGGTTTCCTATACTCATCTGTGCCTGCCCAGGTACTTTCTAACTTTCTCAGAAAGAAACTTCCAGACATCTTCCCAGGTAGGAAGTCATCCTGTGATATGGAGTGGGGGTGGTACCTAGAGCTCTACCTGCTTCTTAACAGCCTTCATCTATCTTTTTCAATTTGGCTTCTTTCCCTTTCACCACACTTCCAGGAATACTTGATGCTCTCAGTTGCTGAGATTTTTCAGAATTCTGCTGTGTTGCTCAGGTTGGCCTTGGATTCCCTGCTGCCATTTTAAAAGTCATATTTCTGAAGTTTGTAAAGTCAGTTACCACTTATCCACCTGTCCATTTGCCTCGCAATTTTCAACAGTTTGTTCTTGTAATCTCCTCCCCTAGTCTTCCCATCCTTGTGAAATTTTGCCTTTATGAAAAATACCTTTCCTGTGGCTTTGCTGGGGTGTTGGAAAGGAGAAAAATCAGATATATTTTCAGTCTGTAATCTTTACATACATCTGATTACATTTTTCTTTATATGTAATTTCTGCCATTTATCTATTCTTCATAATACCAGAAGCTTTCAAATAATTATTGTTTGAGAATATGGCAGGTTCTGGGTATTCCAGAAAAATGATTTATTCAACATGTGTAAAGTTATTACAAAATTAAAAGCATGTTTCATCTTACACAAACTTTTGAAAAATATTTCAGCATGTAGAGGCACCATATTTTCTAGATCTGAGTGTGGGAATATCAGATTATATAGATTTTACTGATTCCTTCCCAAGAAGATCAAACTGAAAATTCAGAGTATTAGGCCTACTTTTCACTAGAGTTGGATATTTATTTTATTTCAGTTTTTCACTATTATGATGAATATCTTTGTGCATAAAGCTTTTCATGTATTAGATTTTTTCAGGCTAGATTCCTAGGAGTAGAATTAGTGGACCCCAGTAATTTTTAAGACTGTAGATTGTCATTGTCAAATTGCCTTCTGAAAGTTATGGTACATTTGTTTAGCAGGGGAACAATGGATTGAAATACGTTTGTGTAGGCTCTTGGGAAAGCCCATTTCACTTTCTGAGCACACCTACATAGACACCCACGAAATCTTGACATTTTCTCTCTTGTCCACTTATGGTACCAACTCATTGGTTGCTATGACAGTAGCCAATCCCAGGCTTTTCTTGCTACCTGGGGTGGCCAGTCATGATTGGAGGAACAGTTACCATTTATTTAGATTGCGCAAAGAATACGTAGTTAGGGATTTTATGAACGACAGCCCCCACTTTTAACACAACTGCAAAATGTTCCAGACAAAGAAGCTGGTGGAAGTGCCTTGAGATGGGGCTCTATAGGCTCAACACCATCAGATCTCCAGCCTCAAGCTTCCCTGTCTTTGTTGCACTCTGGAGGTGGGGCCCAGACCATGAAAAGTGTGCATCCGAAACAAGAAAAGAAACATTCCCATGGATCAAGCATTCTCTCCTTGGTACACGGAACATTTCTGATGTGTCTAGGCCATTTTACTTAACAATAATACATTTCATGTCATACATGATATTTTGCTTTAAGCAAACACGTAAGGCAGAACAGTCAACCCATCAAGTTTGAAAGGGAGAAAAGGGGCTAGTTACTAAAGTGAGGAACATACCCTTTATCATTTTGCAGTGATCAGGTGAAGAGTCACTTGCTTTTGAGTAGAAATCTCTCAGCGTCCCTACACAGATGAAAATGGGGACTGTGTCAAAGGCTCAAGCCAAAGCTATAGCTTTATTATGTGAGGTAAGGGTGTGTGTGTGTGTATGCATGTTTTGGCTTTTATTGCAGAAATAATATCTCCTGGTTGTTACTAATCAGTTTCCATGGATGGTACAAACTATGGTGCTTATGAAGGTGATGCTGAAGATGATGGTGGAGATAAGGTTATGGTCCTTGTGTTGGCAGGGTCTTCATGGGTGAGCTGAAAAATTTGGGGCACACCCATATTTAGGCTCTTTGACAACAGCCTCCCAAGGGCCTGGTAAAGAAACCCATTGATTGTCCTCAGAACACCAGCCACCTCATATAGAACTGCTGCTTTAACAAGTCTTTAAATCCACCTACCATATAAGACCCTATTTGTTGAGCATTACAATGTATCTTGGTCATTTTCTTTAGTATTTTATTGATGCATCTGTATGAAATGTCTAGAAGACAACTGAAAATTGAACATACTGTAGAAAAGAGCTTGTCCTTTAGTGTTAGGGAGATTTGAATTATGATTTATCTATCTTTCAGTGCTTTGTTTTTCACATCGGAAGTGGGAAAATAATATTTATTAATAGCTCATAACGTTGTTGTGTGATTAAGTAAAATGATCCTTGTGGATGCATTTGGCAGAGTGTCCTCCCACATCCTGTGCTTGTAGCTGCTAGTTCACTTCCTTCCCCTCAGGACAGAAGTGCTTTTAGTGATGGGTGGTACACAGAGACCTTCCTGGACAACACATCAAGGTAGAGTTGCTGGAAATTGGCTTCCACCTGTCTCTGTCTGCCTCCGATAATATTAATAGGTATGCCTCTAGAATTCCTCTCTTTCCTCTGCCATCCTTCTCTCATTTCTCTAAAGCAGCAGTTCTCAAAGTGTGGTTCCTGGACCAGGAGCATCAATAACCCCCAAGAAATTAGAAATGCAAAATCTTGGGCCTCACCCAGACCTACTGAATTAGAAATTCGCACGGGGAGGTCCAGCAATCTGTGTTGCCAAGTGATTCTGTGGCATGTTCAAGTTTGAGAACCACTGGTCTAAAGGCTGTGTACTTTGTTAATATTACCCCCTTTCACATTTGTCTGTTATCTGGACACAGCCCACAGGCTTGTGACTGCTGAATCAGCTGAAATATCTACCACACTCCCAAATGATGGCCACCCTGTAGAGAAACCTTTATCATGTCCCAGGCATAGTGTTTTATTCTCCACACCTGGGCCTGCCCAGGCACACCTGCAGGGCTCAAGCACTTGGCAAGGCCTCAGCCTGTGGAGCAGGAAGCCTTACTTTCAGCTCTCCTACAGCCTTGCATCTGGATTATGGGGCATAAACTTTACTGTACTTTTCCTTTTCCTTTGTTTTTTTTATATCCTGTCAGTCCTTGAAACGATTTTGTTATGCAAAAATGGACAGGAAAAAACTCTTCAAATGTTGCTGAACTCTTCAATAGTCTCGAGCGTGTTCCCTCATCAAAGTTTCAGAGTAAATGCCAGCCTTTCCTGCATCTTCCAGCTCCAAAATTCTGTCATCTCTATAATTTGTGAGAAATTTTTACTGTATCAAGCAGGGCACCAAACACTGCTATAACTGTAATCTCTAAATTTTGGATCCTGAATATTATTGTCAACATCTTTATAACTGTATTCTCTCCTGAGTCCAACATAGGTTTAGCACATTTGGTGCTACCCTATAAAATACCTGTTGAATGTATGTGCTCAATACATATCAGGCTTGTATAGAGACCCCAGGTCTGTTTTATTAATTGGCTGCTGGCATATTTGGAATGCTATTTAATTAGGAGTTCCTTGAGTGGGCTTGTGTTTATCTTGCAATGAGCTTTGCCAAGAGGAAACTAGACTTTATAAGGTCTTGGATGGTTGGGGGAGCCACAGCAGGTTTTTAGTATTTTAGAGAGCAGTTATGTTGGGTTTGACATGAAGATCATGTAAAATAGTAAATATATTTTTTTATGCAAGATTATGTCAGAGGTCATCAGGCACCATGGTGAGAGACTTCAGAGATTGCCTTGACTGTAATAGTCAGTTTTAGGTTTGGCCAGAAATGGAAATAACTGAGAGGTTGCAATTGATATTGCCACACTATCTAGTGCTGTATGGAAGAAGTCTTCTTTCTAGCCTTAGGACCTTTGTGTTTGCTCTACTTTCTGCTTGGAATTTTCTGCACAGATCTTAGGACATTTCTATATAACATTTGTTTAGAGTCAGTATAGTGCAGTGGTTAGCATGGACTTTGGAACCACAATGCTTGGGTTTGTATGTTGCTTCCCCCCACCCTGCTTTCTAGCTGTATGTCCTTGGGTAAGTAACCAAGCTTTTCTCTGACTCAGTTTCTTCCTCAGTTACATGGAGATAATAGCGACTTCACGGAGTTGATGAGAGGATTGAAAGAATTTATTCATATAAAGTGTTTAGAACAATTCCTGGCACAAAGAAAGTCTCAATCATTGCTCTCTATTATTACTATTATAATTCATGTTCAGTTCCAAAGTTATCCATTCTCCACGGCTTTTCTTGACTGCCCAATCCAAAATCCCTGACCCAACTCAGTCTCTACCACAATGACACCTAGCACAATCCGACATTGTCTGATACAGGCATTTGCTCATTTTGTTTATTTAATGTGTCTTGCCAACCCCAGAGCATAAACTCCATAATATCAGGGATCTGGTCACTCGTGAATCTTCAGCACCTTGAATACTGCCTAGATCACAAGAGACATTCAGTAAAAACTTGTTGAATGGATTACAGGTTCCAGAGGTAGTCTATTTCTGGCCAAATTTAGAGCTATTGTCTTCCCACATTGTGGACAAGCAGGGCATGATCTGGGGTTCCCAGGTCCCTTTGATGCCACGTTTCCTCTTGTGATTCCTGAGAGCTTGGGTAGCTCTTTGATGGACTTTGGAGTCTGGTTCATTTCATGATCTTCTAAGGTCTGAGAGCCATATGCAGCTGTACAGTAGGAGCATGCTGAAATGGGATGATTCTAGCCCTCCAAGGATTAAAATTCAATAAGGAGCCTCTTTTGGTTTGTTTTCTTGTGGGGACTTTGCTGTCCTCATACAAACCCAGGGAGATTGATGTGAATTAGCCATACTGCTCATCCTGACTACTCTAAAATATGGACGGTTGGTCCCACCTGCCACGAGATTTTTCCTAGACCAGGTCCAGCACAGATCACTAATGGTCCTTCATGTGAGAAAACTCCCATTTCTTTAGTGCTAAGTTTGACCAAGGATGTGTCACATTTGGATGCCCTAACTTGTGCTGGGCTTCTTTATTTTATACTTAGATACATTTGTCAGGATACAAGTCAGGCTGGGAGCACTAGTTCAAGACCACTTCTAGACTCAAAGTTACCCTAGTGTATAGAGGTTGTATAGTTTTCTTTTCCAATCCTCCTGTATTAGTCAGGAGGGGATAGACTGTGCTGAGGGAACAAACAATCCCCAAATCTCAATGGCTTAGTGCAAGAGATGTTTATTATTTTGCAAAGTCTGCAGCAAGTCCAGGCAATTCTTCAAGGCACTGTCCTCCTAGTGGTGACTCAGCAAATCAGGCTGCCCTCAATATAAGGCCTGCTCGAGGATCACCCATGCAGAAGAGGGAGGCTGGAGAATTTTGCACTGGCTTTCCCTGCTTCAGCTCTGCAGTGATGCAGTTCACCTCTGCTTTCCTTTTTTTGGCCAGAACTGGTCACATAAGCACAGAAGCCTTTAAGGTCTTGGGAAGCATGAACTCAGGAAAGGGAGGAGACTGGGTTTTGATAGACAGTGATAATGTTTAGCATACCTCCCAAAAGAAAATGACTCTTCTTTTTTTTGCTTCTCACTTATGCTTATTGTGACAGTTTGAGATTATTTTTGTGAATCCCAAAAAGAGAAAGATTATTTTTGTAAACTAATCTGTTCCTATGGGTGTGATAGCCTTTGAATGTGTTAGATTCAGCTGAGATATCTTTGATTAAATTACCTGTTAAGATTAGGGCTTTGATTTGACCACCTCAGTAAGGCATGACTCAGGTTGAGTCCCCACCCCCTTGGTGGGCTGCTATAAATGGACACTCTCTCAAGAAGATACATGGGAAGAGAAAGCTCTGTCATTTTTGATCCTGGGGCCCAGGTAGAGATGGAGCCATTTGCCTGATAGTTTACAGCTGAGACTGATATAGGACTTGAGAGACAAGTCCTATGCCAGCCTACAGCTGACATTGGGAAGAAGCTGGGCCCATGGAGCCTTAAGAGGAAGAAGCAGCCCAGGAAGGAGAGACCAGGCAGAGATCAACAATCACCTTGCTTCAACATGTGGCAGCTGACTGGGGTGAGAAAGCAACCTTGACTTGGATTCTTTAGGGCCTTATAACTGTAAGCTTTTACCCCAAATACCCTTTATAAAAGCCAACAGATTTCTGATGCTTTGTATCAGCACCCCTTTGGCAGACTAATATACTTAGGATTTAGACAGAGACACAAAAAAGTGATGTTTCAGAAGTAGATGTAGCTCAAGTAGTTGAGTGCCTGCTTCCCACAAGGGAGGCCCCAGGTTCGGTTCCCAGTGCCTCCTAAAAACAACAGCAACAAAAACAAACAACAAGCAAACAAATGAAAAAAAAACAATTTGGGAGCAGATATGGTTCAGTGCTTGAGTGTCGGCTTCCCACATACGAGGTCCTGGGTTCGATCCCCAGCCCAGGTACCTAAAAAAAAAAGGTGATGTTTCAAGGCCTTGAGACATAAGTAGTAACTTGAAGGCAGGATTGATTATGCATAGTAGCATTAGCATGAAATTAGAAAGCCACTCAGACATGAGAGTCTGTGAAAGAGATGCTAACCACCCTGAAGACTTATGCCCTAGCTTCCCAGGATTGGTGATAAAATACCGAGATGAAATACTCATGTCCTTGATAGAGTTGTCCCAGTATTTATTCAATTTTGCAGTGGAGATCTGCAGTTGCTTTAACTAGAAGGGGACACAATAGAGGTAAGACAGTTCAAACCTTCAGAAAACTCAAGATCTAGTGGGGAATACAGATTTATAAAATAATCCATATAATGTGGGAATTATAGTATAGAAGCTTGCACACAGTGAAGTGGTGGCCTGTGAGGAGAGAAAATGCTTCAGGCAGGGGGAAGCATTTAAACTCTGTCTTGAAGGGACAAGCAATGGCCAGGTAGATAAGGGGATCAGAGCATTCCAGCCAGAAGGAACACCATGTAAAGACACAGAGGTGTAAAACAACAGGCGTGTCAAGTTTAATTGGAGAGTGACAGGGCATGGGGTGTGACTGGAGTAGAAGGCTGGGGTCAGATCACGAGGAGTCTTGGTTGCCATGTTAAGGCACTTGGGTTTTATCCTGAAGACAATGGGATTACTTTGAAGGGTTTTAAGCAGGGAGCAGCAGTCATTAATTACACAGTTTTCTCTGGTAGCTGGTAGGAGGATGGATTAGAGATAGTGAATCCCGAAGCAGGCAGACTGGAAAGGACACTGATGATTTGGTTCCAGGATCTGCACTAGGGCAGTGTCCTGGGGATGGAGACAAGAGCTGCTGAATATGGCACTGCGGTAGCAGAAAGGAAAGAATGCCACTTTTCACCTCTGATCCTGCTGGGCTTAGGGGTATAGGCCAGGAGAGGGTACTAGTGAGAATAGGCTCCTTCAAGAACTATATGAAGCTTTCTAACTTTGGGTTGCTAACTATAGTGTATGCTCTCGGAACTGTGTACAGATCCCATTGGTCATTCCCAACAGCTGGAAGTGTTTACTGATAAAGGCTTATAGAAGCTCTTCTTCTCCAGTGTATTATCCTCAGCTGATGGGAGCTCCTGGCCCTGGAAGTCACATATGCCCCATCCTGGGGCAGCCCACAGACAGTGATGGGCTGGGATGGGGGCACAAAAAGTTGGACCTAAAGGCAGGGCAACCTTGTATTGCAGTTTATCTCCAAAGTCCACTGTGGGCCAATTCAAGATTAGACTTTACATCCTTGCGTAGCTGCTTGCTCTGCCCTATTCTGCTTCCCTCCTTCCCTTTCTGCTGAGAGCACTTTCTTAATACATCATGTGTATCAGAATCCTTGTCTCAGGCTCTGCTCCAGGGAAACTTACCCGAGACACCAGGCCATAGTAGAGATGGAAGTTAATCAAAGATGGGCCATGTTGTCCCCTGTAAACAGCTACCCTTATGAGGAAGGAGAATTAGAAACCTAGTGCACAGGTATGAGTTTTGAAAATAAACAATGCAATGGAACTGAGGGGGAGGCTCCTGCATCCTATCTGCCAAGCTGATGAAAGAGAATCTGGATACTTTGAAGCACATGTGTGCACTCTGCACTTAGTGGCATTGGCCCCAGGGCAATGTCCATAGGGCTGAGCTCTAGGCCCCTTTTGATGGAAACCCCAAGTGGAAGGAGGCCGTACTCATCTCTGTTTGCAAAGCAGATGTGGGAGGTGATGGAAAGAGTGTGGTTCCGAATGGTGCTTTTCTCACCTGGTTTCTGCAGGGACAATCTGGGAAGGTCCTGCAGTTGCTGGACCTCAGTCACCTCATCGAAAAAGAGAAGGGGTGGGCCCAGTTAATTTTATCCTATCCCAGACCTGGATCTAATTCTATCTTCCAAAATGGAATTGCAAATGCTAATAACAGCTCGCTCGCTCTCTCTCTCTCTCTCTCTCTCTCTCCCCCCTGGGTGGCTCCTAAAGCTGTGGGCTGCAGAAATAGATAAAATTTGTTCCCTGGCACCCTCCCCCTTTCCTAAGCCATCTTTACAAAGCCTTTGGCTCCCTGCTGTCCCCTTTATGTAGAATAACACCACCCATGAGAGAAGAAGTCATTTTCAGCCTCTGTGTCTGGGTTGGAGGCTCCAAGCCCAGTTTTCCCATTGTTTAGCTATCTCCTGTTCAAAGCAGCCCTCACCATGCTGAGGAGCTCACTGGCCAGGAAGAAGCTCGGGCCAGCATGGAGGGTGGCATTTGTAGTTACTTTCCTCCCACTCTGAAAAAGCATCAAGTTGCTGGCACACAGAACAATACTAAATGGGATCGGCTGAGTTTTTTATTTTCTACTTCCCCTTCCAAAAAGCTTTGCTTCATTTTGGCATGGAGACAAAACGCAGCTACCCCCCTTCAGCAAACACTATAAAACCATCTCCAGACAAAACCTCCCTTGGTGTTTTAATCAGGCAGCTGTAAGGCACCTGGTCCAGGCTGGTGCGGAGGGCTTACGTGCGAGGCTGAGGTGCTCCAGGTCATCTCAGACAGGCTGGGCTATTTTGACTTATCCATTTAGCTCTTGATAGTGTGGGTGAATCTGGAGAGGGAGCAAGTGAGAGGGAGCAAGTGAGAGGGAGGAGAGGAGGGAGAGAGAGCGGGAGAAGATAGAGAGAGAGAAACAAGGGAAAGACAGAGTGGGAGGAGATGGAGATTGGGTGACAAGGATAAAGAAGACACTTGACAGAGAGAGGCTGAGAGAATTAGAGAGAGATAGGGAATTAGATAAGTAGACACAGAGAAAAGAGAGAGCGAGGGAGAGAGAAAAGGAGAGCGAAGGGGGAGAATTCGAGAGAAGTAGAGATGTAGATGAATTCAGAATTGAGAAAGGATGGTCATGAGTGAACAAAACTGGGGAAACAAAATGTGAAAAGCTGACATTTTTGGAAGAGACAGGACTGGGAACCAGGAAGAATGTGAGTGTTCAAGCTGGGTTTGAAGTCCGGGGCCCATAGGTCCTTTAACCCAGGGTCTTCCCAGCACATCTTCACTTGCCCAGGCACTGTCTTATATCCCTAGGGGTCACTATCACTTAAAACTAGTGGGACATGGGATCATGACCTTCTTTCCAACTCTTTGCTGAGAGCAACAGGAAAGGGAGTGAATTAGGGAGCTCTACAGAAACTTAGGGCACAGAGTTCTGCTTCTGTCACGTGCCAGCTGTGTAGCATGGGATGATTGCCTGACCTTTCTAAGCCTCCGTTTCCTCATATGTGAAATGGGGATAATGGTAGTACCAATCTGGTCACACTGCTGTTCAGTGCAGGAGGGTCTCTAGTGCATTCTTTTCTGGACTTTCCCTTTGAAATGTCCCAGTGGAGTTTCCTGAGTGACTGTGGAGTCTTTGGTCTCTTCCCAACATAGCCCGATCCTCTGGGCTCCCAGGAATAAAGTCTCTTCCCAGCCCTGGGTTGCAGTCTCCAGCCAGCTCTGATGCACCACCTGAACTTATGCAGCCTTAGTCAGTCTTGGTCCAGCCATTGTGTGGGGATCGGGTTGTGATGGGGTTTCATGCCGAGAAGATGGTGCCACAGCTCCTCCAGCACCTCTTGGCTCCTGAATGTCCCGGACACTTAGATTTTGTGGGCACTGGGCATACAAATGAGCCTTGGTGGGCAGACTGAGACTAGACAGCCACATTTTACCAGGTTCAGCTCAGCTAATGCAAAGGGAGGTAAAGCCCTGTGCCCTTGTCCACGGGTGAAGAAAATGAAATAAATGAAGCAAGTTCCTTCCCCATGCCACAATGACATCTGGTTTCTTCTTCAACTCCTTTCATTGTCCTCTTGGCTTTTTGGCTCACCATTGCCTTGTTTCAGTTCTTCTGCCCTGGCGAGGGGCTCCTTATGGTCCCGAGGCAGCCTGCCCTGGGGTGGACGTCCGGCAGAGACCAGAGACTTAACATTTCCAGACAGAAGGCACAATGCCGTGGCCCCATTTCACCTGCCCCAGCACAGCATCCTCATTGTGAATTACTTTGCTAATGACCATCATTTACCATGCCCTGCCAGAGGCCAGGCTCCATTCTACAGTCATCTAGTATCCTCACCATGTTCCCCTTAGGTCGGCAATAATGATGCCCTGCTCCATTTCTCAGTGCAGATAGTGGGGGGCTCAGAGAGATGAAGGACCTTGCTCATAAGTGGTGGTATCAGTCATGGATGGGACCAGTACTCCAGAGTCACAGACCCAGAGCTCTCGGGAGGAGTTCTGCAGAGAATGCTGGGCCTGAGGACCTTGCAGGTGAGGGACGGGGAGCCGAGTCAATGGGGATGGTCAGAAAGAGGCTCCCCTTGCCTTTGGTGGAGGTCAGAGCTGTGGCAGATGGCCCCCTCTGCTGAGGTCAGAAGGGGTAAGGCTCCTGGCTTTGTTATTACTACCATGATGGTGTTAATGAATATTTAATTGAAAATTATGCCCAAAGGGAATGGAGAAAACTTGAGACTGAGATGACTCTGCTCACAGAACTCTAGAAATTTAGTTTGAATTGTTGCTTCTTAGCAATTCTGGGCATGAAAGAAACAGACAAGCTTTCCCTTCCCCTGTCAGCACACCCACCATCACACATACACACACATGCATGCATGCACACGCAGACATATGCACACACACAGACACACACAGACTCACATAGATGCACACACACAAACAGGCACACATAGACACAGGCCTATACATGCATGTGCACACATATGCACATACACACACACATCACCACCTGGAGCTTCTGAGAACCAGACTGCTCTGCTGGGACAGCTGGGTGGTCTCCTTTTCCTAGTGGCTTCCTGTCCTCCAGGCAGATAGTTCTGCCTTGGCACTGCAGCTGTCCTTTCATGAGGAAGGAGCAGGGAATAGTCTCGTGCTGGAGAATGCTTTATTTTCTGTGCCTTTTCCCTGCCTGGGCTGCTGGGTCTCTGCCAGGGCTGGAGAAAGAAGGGAGAATTGTGTGCTTGTGCTCCCTAAGGCTACATGGTGTGCCCAGGTGCTTGGCTCAGGCCTCTCTATAGCACTGATCAGTTGGCATTTCAAGGCTGTTGGCCCAGCTAGCACTGTGAACTCCCACCAAGCCACGGACCAAACCTGATGCATTGTTCTCTCTGCACATGCATTTTTCCTGGTGCAGAAGTTGGAAGGAAGGTATTGCGGATAGACTTAGACGATGCATTCCCATGGTACCCTGACCACGATGCCAGATCTGGCCCTCCACCTTGCAGTTGCAGAAATCCAGTCCTACCCATGAACCAGAGTTTCAGGGGTGCAGAAATACAAAGGAATTCTTGAGATCATGGAACTGAGTCAGAGAGTTAGACGTTAGTTTTGCAATTGGAAACATACCCCTTTAAATTTTGAATGCTGGAGTAGACCAGATCAGGGCATAATCTCTCTGCATCGAATGTCTTATGCCAGGGGTTTTCAAACTTGAGCAAGTATCAGAATCACCTTGAGGGCTTGTTAAAACAGACTCTTGGGCCCCACTCCTGAATTTCTGGTGCAGTGGGTCTAGTGGCGGGGGTTTGGGGAAGGAGTGCTGAGAATGTCCATTTCTAACCAGTTTCCAGATGATGCGGAGGCTGTAAATCTGACATGAACCACGACCCTAGGTGAATCTGAGTAATGAGTCCCAGTGGTCCCCAAATTCTGGGAAATCTGGGCATTCTATCATATACTATAGATATTACCCCCACTGCTTCCATTCTTCTTTCACTTGACTCTTTCCTGTAAAACTAACCAAACCAAAAAAAAAGCCCTGATTCTAAACAATAACAACCACCACCCTCAAAATATTAGACCAAAAACAAAGAGCATGTATTCCTGGTGGTATAGAAGAGTTTTGCATGGCAGCTGGAGAAGCAACCCTAGCTCAGGATAACAAGGAACTCCTCTGGCATGGTCTAGGAGAGCTGGAGTTTGCTAGCAAGATCCCAAGCCCCAGGACATGGAGGCAGATGAGGTAACGCCACTGCTCCGAGGAAACCATGCCAAAAATGTGGTGAGGATGAACTGCAAGCCACACCTGCTCTCTCCTCAGCACAGCTGTCTCCCAAGGCTTCACCATCTGTGCCTTTAACGTGTGAAACGCATCTTAAAATATACTATTTAATTTAAAATGATATTTGTCAGCTCACTGCTGTGCCAGCTCCCTTCCCACTGAAGTGTTGCTGACAGAGGCACAGCACAACTAGTCAGCTTTCTAGGGGTCAGATGATGGGCAACGGTGTGGATGTTTGATGGAAAGCAGGGGAACTTTCTGTAGCCAGCAGTCATACCCTCATGTTATCCTCCAAGATTTTGGAACCCTCCAGAGGCCCAGGGTGTCACAGAATCAGGTATTGATATTTCTGGAAAGGAAGGGAACTTCTGAAACCCTTCGTGAACCTTTCCACCATTTCTCCTACCTGCAGTACATATCCTGTGGGCAAATGTTAATCAAATCAATGTCTACCTAATTAAAAAAAAAATCCTATAATAACCTACAAGCTACTGTTGCTAAGTCATATCCCTGGGCATTCTGGGACTCAGAGCTATAATGTGCCTTCTTCTTTTAAAGTCCAAATCATGCCTCAGTCCAGCCAGTTTGCTTCCCTCCATCGTGGAAATTCAGAATATTTTTTCACAGCCTGGGTCTGACAGACTTGCTCCCGCTGTGCTATGAATTCATGCTTTCTCAGTCGGCACCACCTTCCCGTGAGGAGGTGTCTAAGGGTATCATCTGGGCTTTTAGTTCTGTTGTCAGCTTTGAAATAAATTATAACCACAATTTTTGCTGAATGGGAAGAAGTGAGGGAGAAAAGGAGGGAGGGAGGGAGGGAAAGCAGAAGAGAGGGAGAAAGGAAGGGGAGGAGAGAGAGAGAGAGAGAGAGAGAGAGAGAGAGAGAGAGAGAGAGACACCATAATGCTAGACAGATATGTTTTCTGAATAGTGAATAGTTTCTAGAATAAAATCTTTACAGTTAATTGTATGCTTCAAACCTGAGACTGCAAATGGATTTTCTGTAGGTTTTAAGCATTCAGCCTAACTAGTAGTTTGAAGGCAGGAGGACCACCAGGTGGGGCTAAAGAGAGGTTTGTTATGTTTTGGATGACCCAGTCAGTGAATGAATTACTTTGTGGTCTTACTTTTCTTATCTTAAAATGAAAGTTAAGATCCACTACATCTTTGCAGTTCATGTTTCTTACACAGAAATGGCCCATGCTTTTAGCAGCGTCAAGCATTGTCCCTTCAACCTCAAACCAGCTGCATCCACTTCTCGGTCTCGTCCCCTCCCCTCCTATGAACTTAAGCTGTCTGAGCACAAAAATTTCTGAATGGAGATGCAGTAGAGTCCATAGGCTCTTTAAAACTGAAATAAGAAGTGGGGTGGAGGGAGACAAGTTATTTGTACTGAATTACTGTACTGGCTTGACATGACTGAAGGGTACTTTCACAAAAGAATCCATTCCAGGTGTGCATGTCTGGGGGTTGGACTGTGTCCAGATTAGAAACTAGATTTCAAGCTTTGCATGATGGGAGAGAGTTTGCTGTCAGCTGCATTTGTTCTGGATAGACGAGTAGCTCAGAGATGGAAACCAATTTCAGTACCACCAACCTACCGTACCAACAAGGCAGGAATTGTGGGAATTTGTACTGTCAGTTTTGAGTGTTTTGGAGATTGTAAAAAGATTGGCTAAAATGGTAAATGTTTTTAATTTGGATAAATTCATAGTTCCTTGTCACCTTATGTCAGCTGTCTTTGGTAGAAACTACAGCATCTAATTTCCCTGGAAACGGTATCACATTCTTGCATTTAACAAATTTTGCAATACCAAAAAACCAAAATCGACTTATTAAACTGAAAATTGGTAAAAAAACCCAAAAAACCAAAAAACAAACAAAAAACAACTTCATTCTGGTTTAATGGTACTTTTGTCTGTTGGAACAATCCAATTTGCCTCCTGTCCAAAGAAACATTGTTTCAGGAAGTAGCTATGAATTAAAGCTCTGTGGAATGTGAAAGCAAGGGTAGACCAGCTCACTCTCTTATGTCAAAGCTCATTGCTCTTCACTGATTAGCATTATTACTTTGGAGAAATTTCTTCAGCAAACTTCCAAGAGAATATTTTTGTAGCATTTCCCAGAGATACTAACAGTTCTTAGAATCATCTGGCTGAGTCTCTTCTCACTGACATACTTGTGATCTGTCCTTCTCTGAGAACTAGTTGACCTTTTATTTCTCACTTTAAAGCATAACACAATAGTTTTAAACCAGATATACTTCTACATATAAGCTCTTTCAAGCTCAGAGTGCACAGACAGTAAATAAATACTGGTCTAAGTTTTTAGATTAATTGGTAATTAATTTTTGCAAAGAGCTTTGGAGATGAAAAGTGTTGCATGCCACCATGTCAAATTAGCAGTGATTAAAGAGATTTTTAAGTTTAACACCATGCTTATGCTGGCTCTTTCAGACTTCTCTTATTGCATTTCCAGAACAAAAGGGCACTTCCCTGGAATCATACATCAGTTATTAGGTAGATGAGAGAGAGAATCAATGACCTTGATGAATATAGCAATCAGTTTGATAGCAAACACACATACTCTCTTTCTCTTTCTCTCTTGTGCATGCCTGAAAAGAATTTTGATTGCATTGGGAAAGGCGTTCTATATCATATTATAAGCAGACTGGAATGGCAAAAAAAAATGGTGATGAAAAGGTAGTATATTATGGCAGCCCACAAATGCACCTCTTGTCACAAATTGAATGACAATGCGAAAAAGAAATTAATTGAGCAAAGCTGTTGATTCATCCTTCAGAAGTGAAGAAAAACCATCAGGAGACATGGGAAGGCAGATGAGGCCTCAGGAAAGCACCACACAGAGTGGTTTCATACAACATAAACCACGATGCCTTGTGGGGACAGCACAGGCTGTGGAAACTCATAGACATGTCATTGTTACTATCTCAGTTAATCACCACTTATACAACCTTGGGGTAGTTACCCAGTCTCCTTGAGTCTCAGTTTTTCTTCTCTGGAAGTTGGGGCAGTAACACCTACCTTGAGGGTCTGGGGGTTTGTTTTAAGTGGTAAATGAGGAAAAGGAGCTAAGCATTTAGCATAGTGTCTGACATAGTAATGTTTCCCCTCAGTATTACCCTGTGTACCACCATGTTTAGGGACACTACAGGCAGGCATTCCCCAGATTGTCACAGGGCATAAGGACCTTACATGGTAATAATGTTTAGCAATAAAAATAACTAACAATTGCATCCTGCTTTGGAGTTTACAAAGCACAATTATAGTCGTCCTTTCATGGTATCCCTGCAGCCTCCTTGTGAGGAGGTCAAGGTAAGTGAATTTTCCCAAACCAGAGATGAGAAGTTTGAGTGATTGGTCCACTGTGATACAGAGCTTGGAATCCCATCTTTTGATTCTAAGCCTAATGCTATTCTGTCCCATCCCTGCAGATAGCAGCGAGCATTCCAGGGTGTAAAAGGAAGGAAAACAGAGGTAGGAGACCTTAATCCTAGAGCAGAGAAATCATTCCTGAGATAAAGTATGGGGAACAACACTTCTCTCATTTCTATGGGCCGAAGATCCACTGATACACACAAACACACACACATATACACACATACACACACCACTGAAGACAGCCTGACAGCTAATTTAGACCATTTGCCAAGTCTCCTTAATTTATTAAAAGGAAAACACCATTTCCAAAGGCTAATCCCTTTTGTCTTACCTTTGTGTGAGACAAAAGAAGGAAGTCTGATTCAGAGGCTGGTAAAGGAAAGAAAGCCTTGCTTAGTTTGTTCTAGAAGCCTGACAGGGGCATGCAAACTTGGATATTAAGGTTATACGAATTTTATTTTCCTCCCACAGCTTTACATTAATGTCTTTCTCACTCATTCCTTTCTTCTTGTCCTATGAAGCGAGCTTGCGAATATAGAAGACTTTTATTTTGTTGAGAGGAGCTTTGTTCGAGACAAGTTTCAATAATGACAGACTTTTTATATATAGAAACAATACTACCTGCTTTAAAGAACATTTCTTCTGGAAACAAAGTCTGAGTCATTTTAGAACTGATAAATTTCTAGGATGATCTGGGGGGATAGATGCAAGGGGTCTTCAAACCAGTGGGCTTATAGGCAAATGGGCTGCAAACTGTATCCATAGCTCTCTTTGTGGATTCCCTGCCTGTTGGAAGGCCCTAGAAACAATCCGTACCAGGAAGACTAGAAAGAAAGCTGGCAGCTCTTTACCTCAAGTAACACTTTCCTCTCCTTTCACCTCCTCATTTGCTCCTCCTCTCTCTTTCCCTTTCTCTTTTTCTCCTTCTTCAGTTTCCTTTTCTTGCTCTGCATTAGCCTGTTAAAAAAAAAAAGCTAGGGCTCTTCCCCATAAATAGATCCCAAACTTTGTGTCATCCCTGCCATTCTGAATTAGGCCTGAGAATCTGCATTTCTAATCAGCTCCCACCAGCCTGGCCTGAGTCCTGCTGACAGTATAAAAAACAACTTTAGATCATACCAAGCATTGTTTATATGTGTATTCATATGATCCTTGTAATTACCTTATGGGCAGATGGAAAATCTGAGGCTCAGAGAGGCTAAGTAATTTGTTCAAGGTCAACTCTTGATTTACTCATTCATTCATGGAATCGTTGAGTGATTTCTTCTTACATCACCTATTTTTAGGCTCTAGGCCCTGTGTCAAGACAGGAAATACACTGAAGAATGAAGCGCGGTAGCTGTCCTTTTTATCGTGGACTTGCACAGGTCCTAACTATGGGAATCAGGACTCAAACCTCATCTTCTGACTCTGGATTTTATGCTTTTTTATTTTATTTATATTTATATTTATTTATTTATTTTTAAAAACCATGTTTTTGATATATTCTTTTTCCTTTCTTTTTTTTAATAATTAAAAAAAATTTTTTTAAAGATACTTAGATTACATATATGTTACACAAGAAATATAGGGATTCCCATATACCCCACTCCCCACACCTCCCACACACTCCCACATGAACATCCTTCATTAGCGTGGCACATTCATTGCAATTGATAAACGCATCCTGGGGCTTTGCCACGGAGCATGGACCATAGTTCCCATTGTAGTCTACACTCCCACACAGTTGTGCATGTTAAGTATCGTCCTGAATGCCATTGCAATGACAGATATAGGTCATTTTATGCTTTTTTTAAAAAAAGTTTTTATTTTGAAATAATTTATAGACTCACAAGAGTTGTAAAAATAGTACAAAGAATTCCTGCGTCCCCATCGCCCAGCTTCTCCCAATGGTAACATCTTACAAAACTGTAGTATATTATCAAAACTAGGAAGTTGACATGAGTACAATACACTTAAGTAGACTACAGACTTCACCAGCTTTTGTCTCATGCTCTTTTTACTACAGGATGAAGTCATCAGTGGGCATGTACACCTTGCTTGATGTTGATTCACAGCCTAAATGACTGCTGATCAAATAATGCAGAAGACATAAGCTGCAGTCTGGGTGAGTATGCTTTTCAAAAAAGTAAAAACATATATAATATGTAGTGGACACTGCTGGCACTCTGACCTTTACTGACTGGGACTGTATACCTATTTTCTTTCTTTTTTTTTTTCTCCTAAAGATGTATTTGTTTGGTTTTTTCTCCCCCCTCCCCTTGTTGTTTTGTGCTTGCTGTCTGCTCTCTGTGTTCTTCTGTGTCTGCTTGTCTTTACTTTAGGTGGCACCGGGAACCGATCCTGGGACTTTCCGGAGTGGAGAGAGGCACTCAATCTCTTGCGCCACCTCAGCTTTCTGGTCTGTTGCATCTCTTATTGTCTCTCTTCTGTGTCCCTTTTTGTTGCGTCATCTTGCTGTGCCAGCTTTCCATTGGACCAGCTTGCCACGCGGGCCAGCTTGCTTTTCACAAGGAGGCCCTGGGAATCGAACCCTGGACCTTCTAGGTAGATGGGAGCCCAGTTGCTTGAGCCACATCCACTTCCTAGTATACCTATTTTCTAGCTGCTATTAGCATTGGCTGCTATTGGCTTATAGCTGTGCCCTTCCCTAGATAATTGGCCTTCTCCAAACAAGAGCTGCCTGGTACAGCACTGGATGTCTCCCTTCCCATGGCCTGCAGTCTATAGCCTGCAGCCAATGACCAACTGAGATGGGGGTAGGAAAAAAAACAAACAAACCAGTCCTCTTGCCTCAAGATGGAACCAACTCTATGATGCAATTCATACTCCAGAGTTCCCCTTTGGATCAAGCTGAAGTTTATCTCCAGCTGAGACTACTTCCTTGCTTATCCTTCTTCCCCTTATCTCATCTTGATCCCATTATTCCCTTTCTCTTGAAAACACCTCCATAAATCATGTGGAACCCCATGTCAAGCCCTGCTTCTAGGGAACTTGATCAAAGCTATATTATATGTTAATTTTCTTTTCTTTTCTCACCTTTCCATTTTAGAGAATAACAGTTTTAGACTCAAAAAAATATTCCATTGTAGTACATTGAAACACCTTAATGGACCCACACAGACTGACACACACGTACACAAACACAAACATGCCTGCACTCTCTCACTCACATACCATAGACATAGCAGCATGACAGATAGCTGTGCCTTAGAGGGGTAATCTTGGGTAACCATTTCAGGTCCTTGATTGTGTGCATATACAAACAACAAATTGAATCCCAGATCGATGGTTATGAATTTCATGTCAGATTAGGTCCTATTAGTTTGTGGACATTACTTTGAGATAATCAATATAGTGTGATTGGAATGCAATTTCAAATGTAGCATTACATCCTTAGCTGGAAATCCAAATTACTGTTGCCCTGCCTCCTCATTTATACAAAGTCAACTTTAAATTAGATGGATTGAACTGAACTGATCGTTTGCTTTCCCTTTAGAAAACAATAGCATTAATAATAAGGCTGCTTCTTGACCTGCCTGAATGGTTGGGGACAGTAGAAAATCTTGAAGAATGACTGCAGTCTTTCAAGAGGTAACACTGAGCACAAAATTGAGCTTTGAGGGGCCTAAGGGCTTCCCAGATCTGCAACTGTGAAGCCCTGGGCAAATTAATTCCCTATAAACTCTGGCATATTTTCCGGTAAAATGGAGAAAATATGCCATGGCCCTCCTGTCCCAGGAAACTAGGATAAAATTAAGTGAAAGTGCTTTATATGCTCATGAAGTACTGAAGAGAGAGGTAGTTCTCACTGTCTAGGTCCTGGGCCCTGGATTTGAGAACCCCTTTCTTCTTTGGTCTAGCCTCCTCCCTCCTTCTTCTCCTTTCTCTCCAACCAGGCCCTTGGTGCCCCTTTCCTTCCTGTCAGCACAGCCATATCTCTTTCCTATAATTTTCTAAAATATTTTTTATTAGAGAAGTGGGTTTACAGAAAAATCTTGCAGAAAACACAGAGTTCCCATACATCCCCCATCACACATGTAGTTTTCCTTATTATTCACAGTTTGCTTTAGGTGGAAGCTTTATGATAATTGATGAAACAATACTATTATAATCATATTATTAACTGTAGTCCATTAGAGATCACTGCTGCACAGTCTTATGGTGTTTCATAAATAATTTTTATTTTAGGAACAATACATACAACCTAGAATTTCCCCTTTTAACCACATTCAAATATGTAATTCCGTGATGTTCATTACATTCACAATGTTGTGCTACCACCACCACCATTCATTACCAAAATTTTTCCATCACCTCAAACAGAAACTCTGTACCGATTAAGCATTAACTTCCAACTCTCTCTTCCCCTCCCAGTTTCTGGTAACCTGTCTTCTAATTTCTGGCTTTATAAATTTATCTCTTCTAATTATTTCTTATCAGTGAAACCATGCAAAATTTGTCCTTTTGTGTCTGGCTTATCTCACTCAACATGATGTCTTCAAAGTTCATCCAGGTGTCACATATATCAGAACTTCATTCCTTCTTACAGCTGAGTAATATTCCATTGTATGTATATACCATTTTTTTTATCCATTCATCTGATGATGGACACTTGAGTTGCTTCCATCTTTTGGCAATTATGAAATTCAGCCGCAGTGAACTCTGGTATGCAAATATCTGTTTGAGTCCCTGCTTTCAATTCTTTTGGATATACATCTACAAGTGGGATTGTTGGGTCAAATGGTAGTTCTATACGTAACTTTCTGAGGAACTGCCAAACTGTTTTCCATAGTGGCTGCCCCATTTTACATTCACACCAACAATCAATGAGTGTTCCTATTTCTCCATATCCTCTCCAGCACTTGTTATTTTCCATTTTTATTAGTAGCAGCCATTCTAGTGAAATGGTATCTCATTTTGGTTTTGATTTGCATTTTCCTAGTAGCTAATGATGTTGATTTTTAGCTAATTTTTTTGGCAGTTATTCATAGTATCATTGAATAATCATTTTTATTTCTCTGTGTAGTTAGTAATGGCCCCTTTCATATCTGATTTTAGTTATTTGCTTCCTCTTTCTTTTTGCTTTGTCAGTCTAGTAAAAGTTTTGTCAATTTTACTGATCTTTTCAAAGAACCAACTTTTGTTTTCATTGATTTCTTTCCTTTATTGTTTTATCATCCTCTATTTCATTTATCTCTGCTCTAATCATTCTTATTTCCTTCCTTCTGCTTGCTTTCAGTTTAGTTTGCTCTTCTTTTATAGATCCTCCCGTTGTAAGGTTTGGACTTTGATATGAAACCTTTCCTCTTTGTTAATGTAAGCATGGTACAGGTTTCCTTCTCAGCCTTTGCTGCATCCTATAAGTTTTGGTATGTTTTGTTTTCATTTTCATTTGCCTCAAGATATTTCCTAATTTGTGATTTCTTCTTTGACCTATTGGTTGTTTAGGAGTTGATGGTTCAACTTCCACTATTTGTGAATTTTGCAGTTTTCTTGCCTCATTTCACTGTGGCAAGAGAAGATACATTGTGTGATTTCAATATATTTGAATTTATTATGTTAAAATCCTGCAGTTCTGAGGCTGTGAAAATGTCCAAATCGAGGCATTATTAGATATGCTGTCTCACTGAAGATTGCAATCAGACACATGGTGGCATCATCTAAAGATTCTTTCTCTCTGAGCTCAGCTGTGGGTGGTCAGGCACATGGTAGGGCAAATGGCAGCCCTGCCCAAATCAAGGCATCAAGAGGAGCTCTCTATCCAAGTTCAGCTGTGGGTGATCAGGTAGATGGCTCATCTCTCCCTTCCCCTCCAGGACTCTTTCTTAGCCTCTCAGCAGGCCTTTGTGCTCTGCCAATTCCAGCCTCCAGCCTGTAGAACCTCTCTCTTAGCTTCTCGGAGTTTCTCTGTATCTGCTGCTTTTTTGTGTGTCTCTGCTTTCAGTCCTTCATTTATAAAGGACTCCAGCAAGAGCACCAAGACTAACCCTTGGTCACAATTCACTGAAGCACTCCAATCAAAGGACCCCCCCTCCCCCAATTAATCTAATCCAATCCAAACATCCCACACCCACAGGAATGGATTAGCTCCAAGAACATGATCTTTTCAGGTATCCACAAAAAACTTTAAACTGTCACAAGCCTATAGTTGGATCATGCTTTTTTATTCTGCCAATCTCTGCATTTTGACTGGAGATTTTAATCCATTTACATTTAAAGTAATCACCAATAATGTAGGACTTTGTTCTTCCATTTTCTATTTGCTCTTTGTAAATCTTATAACTTCTTTGTCCCACAGTTCTTCTGTTAATGCATGCTTTCACAGTTACTTGATTTTTTGCATTGTACCATATTGAGTCCCTTCTAATTTCTTTCTATGTATAGTTTTCATATATTTTCTTTGTGGCTACCATGGGACTTAACTTTTATATCCTAAGTCTATAACAATCACATTTGATTTGATACCAGCTTAAGTTCAGTTGCGTATATATACATTGTTCTTATACCACACAATCACCCTACCTTTTTGTTGTACTTGTTAAGTATTACCTTTATACATTGAATATTCAAAACCATAGATTTATCATTATCTTTATGATTTTGCATATTAGAACCTGTAAAAAGTACAAAGGGTAGTTATATATGAAAAAATACAATACAGTAGTACTGGTGTTTATAATTACCCATATGATTACTTTCACCAGAAGTCATTTCTTTTTTTGCTGCTTCAGTCGACTTTATAGTGTCTTTTCCTTTCAGTCTGAAGAACTTCCTTAAGCCTTGCTAGTGGGGAAGGTCTAGTAGTGATGGATTCCCTCAGCTTTTGTTTATCTGGGAATGTCTTAATCTCTCCCTCATTTTTGAAATACAGTTTCACTGGATATAAATTTTTGGTTGGCAATTGTTTTCTTTCAGTACTTTACATTTAAATATTTCATCCCACTGCTTTTTTGCCTCCATGGTTTCTGATGAGAAATCAGCCTTAATCTTATTGGGACCCCCTTGTACACAACAGGTTGCTTTTTTCTTCCAGTTTTCATAACTCTTTCCTTGTCCTTGGTATTCAACGATTTGAGTACTATGTGTCTGGGTGTGGTTCTCTTCAAGTTTATTCTGTTTGGGTTTCATTGGGCTTCTTGAATGTATATATTCATGTATTTCATTAAATTTGGGAAATTTTCTGCTATTATTCTTCGAATATTCTTTCTGCCCCTTTCTCTGTCTTTTTTTTTTCTGGGACTCCATAATGTGTATATTGGGATGATTGATGTTTCCAACAGGTCCCTTAGGATCTGTTCACTTTTATTTATTCTTTTTACTTTCTGCTCTTGAGTCTGAATCATTTTAATTGTCTTGTCTTTGAGTTCACTGAATCTTTCTTCTTTCACCTCCAATCTGTTTTTGAAACCTTCTAGGGAATTTTTCACTTCAGTTATTGTGGTCTTCAACTTCAGTATTTCTTTTTGGTTTCTTTTTAAAATTTCTGTCTCTTTATTGAGATTCTCATGTTGATTATTCATTGTTTCCCTGATATTGCTTAGTTCTTTCTCTGTGTTTTCCTTTATTTCCTTGAGCATATTGATGCTCATTTTTCAAAAGTCTTTTTCTGGGATGTCCAAAGTTTGGTTTTATTCATTGATTCTGTTTTTTAAATCTTATTCCTTTGAATGGGACATCATTTCTTCTTTTTTTGTATATCTTGAATCTTTTGTTGCACACCATACATTTTAAAGTGGTAACTCTGGGATTTAGTACCTGAGCTGTCTGTGCCTTAAGTTTATTTCCAGCTACTGATATGATAGAGATTTCCATGAGTGCCATGAGCTAAAAAACACATATCAACCAATGCAAAAAAATGTCTTTCACAGTCTTTGCAAATTGGCTCTGCATTGGCTGATGCTCCCCTTCAGTGTTTAGTCCTCCTATCAAGAAAATCAGCCCAAAGTAAGTGAACTGCAGGGTCCTCTCTATCTTTCCTGGGTCTGTGTATTGTCTTAGACACATGCTTGCTTGTGGCCTTAGGAATTCCACTGCTTATAGGAATCTGAATGCCCCTCTACTCTTATGAAATAGATTTTCTTCCTCTCCTGGGTGCTTTATTATATGACTTAAATTAGGTAATCCTTTGCCCCAGGCTGCTTTGACTTAATTGTTTTTTATATACCTCCTGCTATCTGCAAGCTGCTTCTGTCTGAAGGGCAAATTCTGGGAGGATAAGCCAGAAATGGGTTTCTTGGCTCAGTTTATTAGGCTGTCACCCAATATATTATAGCTACTTACAGGAATTACAGTCTGTACATAGGGTTACCTCCCCTCCTCCAGACCAGGGCCAGGTACCCACAATGAAAATGAAGACTGGCTCCACATGATGCCAGGGAGAGGCTGGGCTAGGGGCCGGCAAGGATGATACAAGCTTCTCCTACCATTTTTAAAGTTGCACTTTCTTGATTTGGAACTTGCCCAGTTACTGCAGCCCTTTTTCTGTTTTATAGAGTTCTAAGGAAGATGGCTTTGCCAGATTTTGCTTGTTATTTAAAGATTCTGTGGGGGAACAGTACCCCAGAACATCTTATGCTGCCATCTTGGTCAACTGGAAATCTTGACTTTTTTGATATGCTATGTCTTTTAGAATTCAATTTCCTCATGAATCTAGCCAAGAGAAAGTAGAAATATGATCTCATAATGGTATGATGTGACTGGAATTTTACAGGTACTTTAATCAACCCCAGAGACCCCCAAACTGGATTAAAACACACACACAAAAAACAATGTATACAGGCTTTTAACCTTGGCTTATTTTGCAGTATTATTTATTTTACTTTTTTATTTATTAATAATTTTTTGTTAGAGGAATTGTATGTTTGCAGAAATATCATGCATAAACTGTATAAAATATACCACCCTGTTATTAACACCTTGCACTAGTGAGGTACATTTGTTATAATTCATGAAAGAAGATTTTTATAATTGTGCTATTAATTATAATCCATTGTTAATAATAGGTTTCATTATTGTGACAAAGATATTGAATGATATCTTTAAAATAGACCCTAAGACTGCTCAGCATTTCATTTATTGTATGTTCTGTACTGGAGAATCACTGTTCTTCGTATAATCCTTCAGTCTTTTTCCCTCAGTGCTGTGATTATAAGGCAGTTGAGGATTTGGTAGGCATGCAAGGAAGGGGATAGAAGGCCATGTGGATTTGGAGCCAAAAATTCTAGGTTTGGAGACTATCTCTTCTGAGTTCAGTTTTTACTTTTTCTTGCCTCTGGAAATACACTCTTAATTCCTTCCTTCCCACTTAAAATCAGATATTAGCATCCTCCTTGAAGACTGCTTCCATATGGGGTGCAAAAAGCATCAAAATATAACAGTCCAGATTTCATATGCTATAAAAATATAGCATTTATTGACACGAAGTTAGTTATATTGCAGCACACCATAGGGAATAAAAAGATTAAACTTCTGCCTAAGATTCTCCATTTCTCAAACTTAATGCAAGTTGCCCTAAAACTTGTTCAAGAGATAAAGTCTCAGCAGTTTAGTTGCTCAAGGAACAATTCACAGTCTGAGTCTTCTGGAAGTTAATGCTACCTATTTCCTGGGCTTATCTGGTATAGTCTCCAGGGAGTCCTGATTGTATCTTATTAGCAAGACTGCCTCTGGAAATGCACATTATTTCTACTGGGTTCAACTTGGGCATTTTGCACTTTTCTGTTTGTATTCCTCTGCCAAAGAGGTGCTGATGCAAAGTACCAGAAATCAGTTGGCTTTTATAAACAATATATATTTGGGGTAAAAGCTTACAGTTACAAGGTTCTAAAAAGTCCAACTCAAGGTTGCTTTCTCAGCAAAGTCAGTTGCCATGTGTTGATGCAAGATGGTTGCTGATCTCTGCCTGGTCTCTCCTTCCTGGGCTTCCTTTTTCTCTTAAGGTTCTGTGGGCCCAGCTTCCTTCCAATCTCAGCTGTAGGCTGGCATAGGGCTTATCTCTCAGGGCTTCCTATATGTCTCCACTCACTTCCCAAGGTCAGCTGTAAACTATCAGGCTATTGGCTCACTTTTCCCCGGGGCTTTAGCTGTTTGAGCCTTCTCCTTTCTTTCTCATGGCAGGATCAAAATGACAAAGTTTTCTCCTCTGGTGTCTGTCTTCTTGAGTGAGTTTCCATTTAGGGGGCAGGGACTCCACCAAGGAAGCAGGGACTCAACCAGAGTCACACCTTACTGATGTAGTCTAATCAGAAGACCTAAATTGATTTTATCAAGTAAACTTAATCAGAGGCCCCTCACTGAATTTAATACAATCAAATGATATCACACCCAGAGGAATAGATTCATTTACAAAAATAATCTTTCTCTTTTTGGTATTATAAATAATCTCAACCTGCCACACAGCTTATGGAAATTTTGAGCTACAATCAGGAATGCTTCGATGCAGTGTCATCCCTTTATAATAATAAAGCAACAGCAGTGTGACCAATATTATATTCTCTGTTAAGGAGTATAATGGTAAAGTTCATGTGCCAACATGGCCAGCTTATGGTGTCCAGTTATTTGGTCAAGCAAACACTGGCCTGATTATTAGTGTGAGGATATTTCCTGGACTTAAATCATCAGTAAGTTGATTACCTCTATGGCTGATTACATCTACAATCAACTAAGGAGTTTGTCTTCAACAATGAGAGAAGTCTCATGTAGTGAATCGAAGGCCTTAAAAGAGAACTGATGATTTCAGCAGTCAGAAGGAAGAATTTCCATCTCTACTTCAGCAAGCCAACTTCTCCTTCATTGGAGTTCCCAGCCTGCCCAGCAGAATTCAGATTTGCCCATCCCCACAGTCATATGCACCAGTTCCTATAATACATCTCATAATATTTGAATTGTATATATATCCTGTTAGTTGTGTTTCCCTGGAGAACCCTGGCTAGTACAAATGCCAGCTCAGTAAATGACACCCCTGTCCACTAGTTACACTTGTCTCCAGCAGTCATCTTGTAGCTCTTCCCTCAAGTCCACGTCTAATCCCTTATCAAGTTCAGTTGATTCCATTTCCATTTATTTAATCTTTATATTCCTCTACATTGCTACTAACCCATTCTAATCTAATGACCTGTCATATTCTACCTGTATTACTAAAATCATGTCTTCTTGAAGCCAATCTTGCTCCTTTCTAGCCCATTCTCCGTACTTCCAGAGGAATGACATAAAAATGCAGAGCTGGGTTTTAAGTTCAAGATGGCAGACTGATATGTCTAGCCTTTCTTTCTCCTAAAAGTCCCCTGAGAGGACAAAAGGGAGATTTTAAAAACAGTAATTTAAACACCATAGTGCTAGAATACAAGGGCAGAAGCCAGCAGCAAAAGAAGAAGTTTAAGGAAATCCTGGATGATAAAAGATGTGATCAGCTTGTCAGACATCAGAACTGGAGAAACTGCAGTCCAGAACACCCAGTGGGAAAGCAGTGTTCTCTAAGGGAGAACAGAAAAAGCACTCAGCCTGGGGTCGACAAATATAAAATGCCTGAAATAGGGTGATCACTGGGGTTACTAATTTAAAAACTGAAATTATGATAGTTGAGACTCCTGGGATGTTTCTCACCCACTTCTCCTCAAACACAGAGCATATGATGCTTGGCACAAAGTCCAGGAACTAGTGTCTGAGGAAAACATATGATCGTTCTAGGAAGTATCCTTTTGTGGTTTTGGAGATCTGAAGAATAGCCAGGCAGATTAAAAATTAACTCTGAAATTGAACTCAGCAGAAATTAACATTAGAAAGAGAAAAATAAGGACATCAAGAATGAAGTACTTCTACCCAGGAAAGGATTACAATATGAAACGCAAGCCCATTTTGCTTGGCTTAGCCTGTAGACAGCTGCCTACCCCTGAACCCACAGGGAAGTCTACCAGTCAAAAAAGCCACTGGCTCTTCACCTAGAGCTTGCCTTCAGCTGTCTCACTTAAGGAGAAGCTGTTAGGCCAACAAACCTACCCCACTGTGAGGAAATTTAGCTCTTTATTCATGAATATGAGCTCTCAGCCAAGAATAAGCAGACTTTTAAGGAAAACCAATAGTACGCAAGAGAAAGATCAAAATGAAAAAAACAAAGCAACTATCCTTAGAAGAAACAGCAATAATTGGGGAATGAAAAAGAATTTAAAAGTTTTAATTAGTATCTGTACCTGTTGGGGAATTTGATGTAATTATGAATTCCAAAAATATAATTGGATCATGCTTGTAAGCTGATCTGTTAATCTGGGCATGATTAGGTTAGGATTAGGGCATTGAGCCCCACCCCTTGGTGGGTGGGGAATTGAATATTAAAGGCAAGGCAAAGGACAGTTGAGGTAGTCTTTTGCGAAGCAGTTTTGATGTTGGAAAGAAGGCCCCAGGGGAAGAGAAGCAAGCCGTTTGCCTGATCGTCTGCAGCTGACCTCGTGGAGGAAACAGGAGCTAAGCCGGGAGAGAAACGCAGCCCCCGGAAGAGAGGAACCCCAGAAGCCTGAACCCTGGTAAATGCCGGCAGCTGTCTTGCTCTAACACATGACAATGGACTGTGGTGAGAGAAGAAACTTAATGTTTTATGGCCTGCTATCTGTGGACTTCTACCCCAAATAAAACCAACCCATTTTTGGTATTTTACATTAGCACCCCTTTGGCTGACTAATACAGTATCCTTAGAGAGAGATTCAGGAGCAAATTACTTCTAGTAAAAGGTATAAAAAGAACAAGATATTGAAAAAAAAAAAAAGAGTGAGCAGGTAGTAAAAGAAAAGGAATCCTTGTAAACTAAAAATATGTTTCCTGAAAATTTTTTAAAAAGCCCAAAACCTCAAAGGACTGATGAAATAATAAACAGAGATGTCAGGGTTAACGATCAAAGCTGGGAGATAAGTTAAGGAAACCTCCCGTAATAAAAAACAAAATGAAAGAGCTCTTCCCATCAAGAGTGGAATGGATATAAATGGGAGTATATTCACCTGTGGAGTAGTATACAACATTAAAAATGAGTACACGACAGCTACCCACACCACCAACATGGTTGATTCTCACGAATTTAATATAGCAAAAGAAGGCGGACACAAAAGAGCACATACTGCATTATTTGTGTATATATAGAGTTCAAAAACAGGAAATACTGCTCTATGGTTTGGAGAGTGATTACTTTTGGGGATGTGGTGACAGGAAGTGAGCATGAAGGGGCTTTGGGGTGTTGGGTAATATTATCTTCCTTGATTTGAGTACTAGTTACATAGGTGGTTCAGTTTGTGAAAATTCAGCTATTTTCATCTGTGCACTTTTTCAACATATATTTTACTTTGATAAATATTACCAAGAAAAGAAAAAAAAATGATAAAACTTCATTCATTCAGGTTTATCAATTTATCCTTAATGGTTCTGGGCTTTGTATCATAATCAGAAGGTCCTTCCTTAGTCTGAAATCACAACCGTGTTTTTCCTGATGTCTTCTTCTAGTACATTTGGGGTTTCATTTATATTTTTGCTTTTTCAATTGCCTATCCAACCAGTTTGTATTTTATAAATCATTATTTTAAAGACTATGCTGTATCTCATCACCAAAGTGTAATGATATATTTAATCAATCCCCTATTTTTAGAATATAGGTTGCACCAGGTTTTCACTATTAAGAAAATTAAAAAATATAGACAATTCTAGTAACAAGAAGTTTGACATTCATCTTCTAAGATTTACAGGAATCTGAGGATAGAGATAATGGAGTGGAAGGAACCAATGGAAAATAGAAGTAAATTTCTCAGAGGTGAAAAAAGAAAAGTCTTCGTAGTGTAATGGCTTAACTTTCACTAAGCAAGATAGCTGAAAAGAAAAAAAAAAAAGGTCCACACTTAGAAGCAACCAATTTAAATGAAAAAAAAAAACTCCAAGGATAAAAAAAATATCCCCAAAGCTTCTTTAAACACGAAGCAGGTTACCTGTTACATAATGAGAATCAGCTTGACATAAGATTTCTCACCAGCATGAGTGGAGAAATATCTTTAAAATTTTGAAGAAAATTAAGAATCTCAAATTCTGAATAAGACGCCAAACTTTCAATTAAATAAATTTTTTTTGAGCAAGCAAGGACTCAAAATATTTACCACCAAAGTAGCCAATTTGAAAATCATGATGTGGAGTTTTTCTGTAAAATAAACAGGAATGTAAGAGAATGACTCGAGGCAGATGAAATAGTAGCAGCTGGGTTTGGTAGAGTGCAGAAGCTAGAACACAGTGAAAACTGCTCTTCATTGTTGCTGTGTGTCTCTGGGCACGTTAATTACCCTCTTTGGGCTGGTTTACCCATATGTAAAATGACTTTGGGCTGGCTTACCCATATGTAAAATGACTGAGTAGGACCAGATAATTTCCAACATCTCTGTCACTGATGACATTCTCTGAGTCTTTGCTTTGAAACTGAAGCAGGGCTGATGTGTGGAGGCAGCTGCCCATGATGTGGGGCTGTCAGTATTTGGCTTGAGAGGTTTCCTGGGCAATGAGGGCTCAGCCTTGGAGCCGAATTGCCCCGAAGGAGCTCAGACAAATGTGTGGGCAGGAGTGCCCCTCCATGCTCGGCTCCCTAGTAACAGAGCCAGTCCTTGGTTAAGAAAGGGAAGAGAGCACACAGAAAATGGAAATCCGCAGTGGATTATCAAACCTCATCTTCAGCAGTAATTTCATCTTCTCTGATTCCATTGAACTTTTACTTTTTTACTTCCTCTTAAGACCAGAGCTGCTAACAAGGAAAAAAATGGACTGAGTTAAATTTCATCTTCTTTAATTTTCTCAGCACAGACTGAGAGAGAGGTGCTAATAAGCAGTGGAAAGACAACATTCATCGGAGGGGTGGGAAGAAATGCCCTGGGGACCAAGCCCTGCTAAGCGAAGGAATTACAGAGTGAGGGGCGTGTGTGAGGTGCTGTAACATACAACCTCCACGTCCCCTGGCCTACTCCTGTCACAGTCTGATGTGGGGAGGGATCAGTGCTCTGCTGGCTCCATGCAGTCATCCAGGAACCCAGGATTTTCCATGCCCTGGGGCATCAGAGCCCTCCACTGAATCCTCTGCACCTGGCTTGGAGATGAAAAAAGAGTAGAGAGGATTGGGAGTGAGGTCTAACAAGTTAGTCCTGGAGGCAGCATGCAGAACTTCTGCCCACATAGAACTCAATTGCATAGACCCCTCTAGCTGCAGGGCAAGCTGGGAAATGTAGTCCATCTGCCCTCCCGAGACCAAAAGAAACAGGGCTGGTAAATACATAGCATTGTCTTTGCTGTGAGATCCTTTGTCTACTCTGGTTGCTCTTTCTCAGGGACCTCAGGGATCTGAAATGGGTAAAGAGCTTTACTTGGCAGCACCGGTGCTCACCCGTACCTGACTCATGACTCTTGCTTCATCCCTTTCTTCCCCGCGTGCAGTTAATTCCCAGTACCGAGACCACAGCTGCTCTAGGTAAAGGACATTCACTCTGATGGAGGGAAAAGGGAAAAAAATAATCACCACTTTCCTAACGTCCTGTGATTAGGGACTTCAGATCTGATTTGAATCCTTATTGCATCATTCACCTTCCTGGGCCCGAGTTTTCCCAATTGTAAAACAAGAATTAAAAACCTTATCTCAAAAAGTTGTAGGGATGTTGAGGGGTAGTGTTTGTCATAGTGTATAGTTTTAACGGTATATTAATCTGTAACTTTCAGTGAACTCAGAGGGGAGGAAAACTTTGCGACTTTGCTTCCAAACCCATTAACTCCTGGGTATTGGATACCTTAAAGAGGAAGGAAGTTCCTTTGTACTGTTCATTTCCTGCTAACTGACATCCAGACGGTGAATCCAGTTATGACCAAGAGTACAGGGAGAATGGCAAAGAATATAATTTTCTCCCTTTCTAGAAAAGTGAAGCACCCAAGGGTCTAGTCCCATTATTCCTCCAATATCAAAGGATCACATCAGTGATTGTGGAGCTACATTAAGAAGGGATAGAATTGATGAGGCAGTTAGGTTTTGTGGGAAACTTTAGAGACTAAAAAGTCTTTGTGAATATTTTTCCCTCTGATACCCCTGGAAATAAACTAAATAAAAATAACCCACTTATATTCTTCCAGTCAAAATCTCTGTTGTAGTTTGTGTTACCCTATAATGGCAGAGTCCATGGCAAGAGTCCTGATTGCTGTTAAAGGTAAGAGGCAAAGAATTAATAGCATTAAACAAATACCTTACTTAGTAGTTACCATGTGCCAGGCACTTTCAAACTTGTTTATTCCCTTCCTTTTGACTGACCTGTGATTTGACTCTGGGGCCAGTTGACTTTAGAGTTCAATCCTTTTTCACAATAAGATGCTGATAGTCTTGTACAGAAGTTTGCATTATTACGATCAAGTTCATGTGCTGATCATACCTAGGACACATTTGTGTCTGTTATATTGCTACACTTGCTACACTACAGGTTAATCAGGCATTGGTGGTGGGGAATTGTCTCTGACAGTTTTCAGTAGGAATGTTCAGTATTTCAGTTCTACTCTAACACGTAAACTAGAGTCAGAGCCCCTGGGTGACAGCAGAGCTAGATGTCAAAAGTTGTGCCTTTAAAGCCCAAGATTCTTGAGTGAGTACAAAGAGGAATGTTAAAGTTCTAGAAAAATCTGTGTGGCAGTGGGGAGACTGAGCTAGGGGAGCAAAGGAATTGGATGGGATCTGTGCCTGCCAGGTGAGTCCTAGTGACTTTTGGGGGGATTTTTATAACCAGAGCATGCAGAGAAGTCTTGGAAATTCCCTGGGCTCATTACCCCATGGGAAGACCTCCATCCCTTCTGTGATGAACCGGGCAGGGGTAGACAAGTTGTATCCACATGCAGGGTCTTAGAGTCAGAGTGGGCTGTGGGTTCTGAAGTTGAGGTTGAAGGTGGGGTAGCCCTTCCCACATGCCATTCCCCAAGAGCAATAATAGGTGCGTGTCTGAGGGCCCCAAACAGACATTTTCTCCTACCAATCCCAGGAAGTGGAAGGGAAGATAAAGGATAACTCTGACTTGACATTTCTCCCGTGCTCTCTTTTCCTTCCAACCTACTCAGGAATTCAGAAGTACAGGAAATTACTTTGTTAACCGACTGGGGAATTTAATGAAGCCACTGATATCAAAAGCAAAGACCTGCAATATCTTCATCTGTGTAATTAATTAGCCTATGTCTCTGAAGTGTTCCAAGCATGTGAACTGCCACGGATATCTTGTGTTATTAATTATTATTATGCGTGGGAAACATAACTGGATTTCTTGACCTCCATGCACTTAACAGCTCCTGTTTAATGGTGCATTAATTGTAGCTTTGTTTTTTGATCAGCATTGATTCCTTTTAGGTGGAAATTTATTGAAATTCTTTTTCAAGGTTTTTCTTTAGAAAATCAAGTTTTGAAAATATGTTTGCAAATGTAAGTAGCAGTGAGGAGTGACTGAAGGTGTCTGATGGGGGAGGAGTGTGTGACTGCATGGAAAGCAGGTTTTCACAAGATGCATCTGCTAGTGTCAGAGTAAATTAAAGGGGGAAGAGACTGGAAGCAGGCAAGAATCCTGCTTAGGCATGAAGTAATAAAATTGAACTAGGGTAGTGATTAGGAATTGGGGATGGTTGAGAGAAGAAGTTATTACTTTAGGAACTGTTGAAAGATAATGTCTAAATGGGCAGAGCCATGCTAGAGCAAAACTGTAGGTAGCTAAACTCTCCTGAGTTAAAAATTAAAGGGAATTTGGAAGGAGAAAGGGCACCCCAACAAGAGTCCATGGGCTTGAGAGGAAATTCCCTGTGGCATGTGTGTGGGTCTGTGGGGTTGTGGTGGGCATTTCTGAGGCACTCTATGTACGGGGAAGTCTAACTATCATGTTTAAGTTATCTACTAGTTTGTGCTCTGATGCAATGTAACACTTGCCTGTTTTTTTTCTAAATTAAAAAAAATCTGCAACACATGAGTATCATACTCATTGGAGTGGTGCTTTGATGAGGCCAAGTTCTCTGCCCCAGGTCAAAAGCAGGCAAAGAGAAGTAGAACCAGGGAGGAGATGCGAGTTAGGTAGAAAGCTGCCAGCCAGTATGGATTCATGTAACTATGAAAACAAAAGCAGCAAAAAAACAAAAAAGGGAATTAAGGAAAATATCGAGCAGGGCACAGATTTCCCATAGCATGTGGGATGGGCTCAAGCCATTTTTATTTGATTTTCAAAACCACAATGACCCACTTAATAAATAGTTACCAAAAGGTAGGATAATCCTAGGAAAATGGGAGATATCTTTCCAGACTTAGGATCATATTGCAGAACCTTATGCAACAAGACAGATGCCCATTGCCATCCTTTTTCCATCTCTGCCCCTTGATATCTGCCAGTCATTATTTGTCTACTTTTTTTTTTCAAGAATAGTCACCTATATCTCAATGGGACAAACCATCTTTTCAGAACTTTCTGAAAATCCTTTTCTTCTAGAGTCACTCGTTCTGGATCATTCTGAGCTTTTAATGCAATGAGAGCCGGGACAGTGTCGCAGGCTACTTTCGGTTCTTAATGAGGTAAGGCTAATGGAGCATGGGGTAAGTTCATTTTCCCCAAGCTCCGCAGAGACCAAATATAAGTCTACCTCCCCAAACCTATCACCCAGGAGATCTATACAAAGAGATCCAAACATATGGATGAGCTCTTCCAAATTGCTCCCTAACTCCTCTCTGCTAGTCTTCATATCCTTTCCTTTTTATTTAGAGTGTGTGTGTTGGTGGGAGGTTATCAGTGGAGGGGTGGGGAGTTGAAGGTGGGGGTGTGGCTGTTTGTGAAGACTGGGTCTGTACAGCTTTTGTCACTAAATAGCTATGTGACAATGGCAAGTGACCTAGCCTCTCCTCCTCTACACATCTATGACATTGTCTCTATCAACTATGTAGTTTTCCATTAGATTGCCCTGTTTAGCTGCTGCTATTGACAAAATGCTCAGGCTAGCTGGCCATTTCATTTGCCAGCACAAGAAGAAAAGCAGTAACAAGTGTTGTCTTCTACAAATGAAACTGATGCAAGAGCCATCACTAACTAACCTGGACCAACTCTGGAGGTGAGAATGCATTACCTACATGGCCTCTGGTACTCTCTGGTGACATGGCTTGAAATTTGGAGTCACCTAACTTGTGGGGGACGTTTTCTTCTCCATGGTAGTTGCCAAGCCCTCCCACCCCCCACCCCAGCATGCCAAACCAAGTCAAGGATCCTAAGCAAAGACCACGACATGTCCCTAAGAAATATTTTATTTCCTGTATCTCTTTTTATATTCCAGGATGCAAATGGGTTGAAGACAGAAGCTGTCTTTAATGGGATCTGAGCAGTGCCTAACCCCTGTGGATGTTTGTTGAATGTTAAATAATAACAGTGTCATATAATAATGATACCCAGATCACTTGGGAGAAAATAGCTTGGAATTTTCCCGTTACTGGCAGCGTGATCCAGGAGCATCCTGAGGTGAATTTAAAAACTTCAGCAATTCAAATCACATTTCCCAAAAGAAATACATCTTCTAGCTTGGAGTAATTGTTCAGCTTATTGCTGGTTTACTGCATGATTTGTTAGTCTTTGTTTGAATCTTCCAGGTCTGGAAGAAAGATATTATGCTTTAATGATAAATAATCTGAAAAAGAGAGTAAAAAAATTCAACCAGCTTTCACCAGTGCCTTTCTCTTTTTTCCTCATCCACTTATTTTTTTCCAGGTGTTTCAGTTGCTCTGAAGTAAATTATTACTGTATGAGCTCAATTTAAAGAGCTCCTATAGAAAACAAGCTGCCACAAGCTATTAAGAAAATAACCCTATTTCAGTTTTGAGTGAAAAGGAAAAAAAATAACTTCATTTAAGATACGTATTTTTCCCCATTGAACAAGAGTCGTTCTCAATAGTGTCAATGAAAAGGAACTGGAGCCTTCTTATCCTCTCTGCTTTACTCAGACCAGCACCCCATCTCATTCCACAGTATCCTGGAGGAAGTTGTCAAAAGTCTTGGTTAAAAGCCTTCTAGTGAGGACATGGTTTATCCCCAAGGTCTGCCATACTGTGCAGAGCACAAACATCTTCCTCTTGCTGACTACCTAAAACATTACCGGGGCATCACTGGGCTTGAGGATTCATTCATTTACTCATTTATGGCCTGCTAAGTGCCAGATGTTTTGCTAGATATAATACTGCCCTAAAAGGACTTGCAGTAGAGATGTAATGACAAAGTCAGACAAGAGTTGTTGTGAGGGTGGAGTGGTTGTGATTGTGGAACCACTGCTCAGGAGCCCCTACTCTGTCTTAGTGGGGTCATGGAGGCTTTCTGGAGGAGGTGACACCTGAGTTGCTTTCAAAGACAAAGAGGAATTTGCCAGTTGAAGAGGGTGACTAGGAAAGAGCCTTTCATTGCAATGCCTTATCTGAAAGCTGCCCTTGAAATTTCAGTGAAATTATTCACCCAACACTTCAACACCTTGTCAAAGTACAGAGAGGGGACCTTCTTATGGCCATTTCTATTTCCCTGGGTCTACCACTAATTCTGACTTCTACCAAGCAACTACAATGGAGTTGCCTGTAGGTTGGGTGCCTTTTAATATTTGTCTTAATTTTACTCCCTGAAATAAAAAGTCACACAATTGCTAATTCATAGAGCTTGGTCTGTCTTCCAGAATCTGAGCTCTTTTCACTGTAGCATGCTGCAAATTAAAAAGAAAAAGAAATTCTAGATGCTTTCAGTGTACAGAATGTCCCAGCCTGACCTCTCTTACTTTCCATTGTGACAAACTTACAGCAGATTTATAGTGTTTTGTGTAAATTGATTAGAATCATTATTATATTTATATTTGAATGATATCATTTGTTATGCTTGCTTTATATTTTTCAGTATTGCCAGACTCTGAAATACGTATTTTCACAGTACAGTTCCAATTCTTAGGAAAAAACTCTAACATTTCTACATTTCTATATTATATGTCTGTGAGCTCCAAAAGAAACTTGAATCCCTGAGGCAGTTGCTAATAGACTTTAAGAAACACTGAGCTGGCTGAGTCCAAGGCAGTAAGATTGAGCCTTCAGAGTCTCTTACTCTTGTGTAGGCATGAAGACATATGAAACTGAAATCTGAAGTGTCTAGTCAGGGCTTTCTTTCCTCTCAAGTGTGCTGTAAAATTCAAAGAAGAATGTTGGGAAGTTTTGATCTGACCATTGTTCCTAGACTGGTCCTGAGGCAAAGACCACTATCTGTTCATGAAAATGTTTTATCATCTTCTGAGGTCCAGGACTAGGCTTCATTTCCCAGCCTCTTTGTAGTTCAGAGTGGTCAGTGACTGAGTTCTGGCCAATAGATTGTGGGTGTGAATGATTTACATCACTTCCCATGTGAGTTCCTCCATGCTTTTTACCCTTTCCAACCACCTGGAATGGAGATAACTTTGGGTGACCTTGAAAAGCATGTATTGAGGATGGCAGATTCATGGTCAGCTGGCTCCCTATGACCACATGGAACAATCAGTTCTTTGCCAAGAACTGTTATGTGATCAAGGAATAAACTTCTATTGTGCTTAAGCTATTAATTATTTTTTTAGGCCTATTTGTTACAGCAGCTGGTGTTACCCTAAATGCCAGACTGTCATCTCTGGAGACTTTATTGTCCCAAGCTTAAGATCTGTGTCCTTAATATTACAGTTTCCACTGTAGAGAACCCAGCAGGGATAAAGTCTGAGGATTTTGTCAGGCTTTGAAAGGAAGCAAGGCATATAGATTACATCCTCTAGGCCTGACCTCTGAGTTACTTGTCCCTTGAGGGCTTCTCCAGCATGGGGGAAAAGTTCTGATTTTGGTCTTGCAGCATTATTTTTCCTTGATTGATTTATCAATATGGTTTATTCTTGCTGCTAGGTTTCAAATGAGGTTTCTGACCACCAGAGCCAGCCATCTTTTTATTGTTACTTTCATCCTTCTTCTCTTGAAGAGTTGCCCATTGCAGTGGAGTCATTAGCTCTGGCTGCTTTCAAAATGCTACTCAGGAAAGAGAAATGATGACCTCTGAAAAATCAGAGAGGCTGAGTGAAAGATGTTGTTTGATGAAGCTCTGTTTGGGGGGGGAAGAGCAAGGCTATTCCTTCTCTTACTCAGAATTATCAGAGGAAGGTAATGGCAGAGACCTGGAATCAGTGAAGTGCTTTTTGATACCAGCCCATATGCAGACAATAAGCCAGGAAACACCTCTTGTTGGATAAATCTAATCCTCACTTTATTAAAATGTCACAGAGGATGACCCTACAAGGAATAGGCAGCATGGTTCATGACCCTTTTACTGTAGATCTCAGGGTCTGATAAATAGGTGAATTGCTTGCCTGCTCTGTGGCCCTACACTGCTATTTCCTTATTATTTCTCCAGAAATGAGAAGGCTGCAGCAAGAAGGTTGTCTGTGTACTACACAGTGGCCCACAGATGTCATCATCAGGATAATCCTTTATGCCTGTCTTCCTCTTTTTGGACACTAGGAGCATGGTGGAAGTTGGTAAGTGTAAGACAACCCAGCATTTGGGAATTCTGAAGGCAAACACATTAGATATGATGGATTTTGACTTTTACATGCATACTCCTCAGCATTTCTAACCTAGCAGATCACCATCCAGACTGAGTTGAATTGGATTTTATTTCTTTCTCTAGACAGAGGCATCAGGCTCCCTATTGTGGGTATTTATAACAGAACAATCCACGATTCTCCAATTATTTGCCATTAATGCATTGTTTTTTTATTATTTGTAAAGCCATCTGGGCATTTATCTTCTTTCAACCAAATGCTCCCTGACACCATCCCAGAGGCACCAACAAGAGCAAGAGCACCTAGAAAAGGTCATAGCCACACCACCCTCTTTAAAAATATTGTCTAAAAATTCCAACTTTCCAGCACCCAGTGAAGTTCTCAAACTGGTTATACCCATTCACAAACTCTCCAGAGGATATGGGCCCAGCTACCTTAATAATTGCTTTGCATTTAGATCATCTTGAATTGTCTCAGCTTCCATAATTACACATGGTTATATTAATAACAAGAGGACCATGAAGCTGTTAAAAGACAAATGATACTTTTAACCCCATCAAAGACTGTATTAGTCAGGAAAACATAACCAACAGGATCTCTCTCTCTCTCTCTCTCTCTCTCTCTCTCATCATCAGTATATATCTATATGGAAATATTATGAGATTTATTGTAGGAATTGGCTCATATGACTGTGATGAAGAGCAAGTCCAAATTCCATAGGGCAGGTCGCAAGATCGTAACTGATGAAGTTTTCAGTGAATCCCCCAGGAAAAGCTGGCTGACTGAAGAAATTGAAATCATCATCAGTTCTCCCTTTAAATCCTTCAACTGATTGCCTAGACTTCTCACATTGCTGAAGGCAATCTCCTTAGTTGATTGTAGATGTAATCAACCATAGATGCAATCAACTGACTGATGATTTAAATCCATTAAATATCCTCACAGTAAAAATCAGGCCAGTGCTTCCTTGACCAAAGAACTAGATACCATAACCTAGCCAAGCTGACACATCAACTTAACCATCACAGGGATGAAAACATCTGTTGTACACACCATTATAACATTCCAGTTGTCCCCTTGATCACATTGTTTTAGAGTCTATTCTTTCTAAGTCACTGGAGAACTTGGGGCAAGCAAGGAACTCTTACTTGAACATATAACTCAGGGCAAAACAGATGCCAGAGAGAACTTGATAACAAGCTAATTCTGAGTAATCAACACATCTTGATAATTTCTAGCTGGAAATGTTTCTTTTTGACATAGGGTTGGCTTAGTCATATTTGTTAGAAATCACCATCAGGAGATAGATTTTCTTACATTTTTATTTGGCTGCATGGTGCCCCTTCCTCCTGGCTCTATCTCTAGCCTCCCCCTTCTCAGGGCTTGGGAAGTAAAAGGGAACTTTTTACCTATGTCTCGTTGAGACTCTTAGAAATGAGATCCTGTACCAGGTAAGTTGCTTTTGACACCAAAGAATAGAAACCCCCAACACAAAGTATTTCACAAAGATACAATTTGTCACAGCCCTGGCTTCCTCAGAAATTTCTCATTTATGCCTCTCTCGGTGTGTAGCCTTTGTCTTCAGGCTGGTGGCAATGTGGTCATCTAGACACGACAGCATGGAGAGGAAGAAGGAATGTCTTTCTTGTGGCTTTCCCTTTACATTGAGAAGACCTTTCCTCGAAGTTCCAACAGACTGCCACTCTTTCTCATTAGCTAGAATTGGATTACATGCCTATTCTTTAATGACTAACTGATAAGGTGGTGGCATTACCATGACCTCATTGACTGTTTTGGGTGAAATAGATATTGGAGAATCAGTCACCATTACTACTAAAGGCCCCATATCTGTGATGATACAAGAAGATGAATTAGATAAATAATTCCAAGGTATTCAAAACATTTAATAACTGGTTTGTAATATAAAATAATATATTCCCCTTTACTTCTACAACTAACCTATATATACTATATATACACTAATTTATATATATATTATATGTATATTTATATTACTATATCATACTTATATACTGTAGTATATATTATATATGCTAACTAACATATGCTATGTTATATTGATATGGTACTATATATAGCATATATTTATATATATTATATAATCTAGACATTTATATAATCTAAAACCTTCTACAAAGTGTCACATATTATAACACAAATCCTTCATCCCCTTAATATAAAAATTTCCTAATTGATTGTTGATTTTTAGAAATTGTTGGCGTGCTCTTTTGTTGGTGAGGCATTTACTAGTTAATGGTGTCCTGTCAGAACTGCAAATGCTTCAAACTCTTCCAACAACTTTCCCATTACATTGACAGTCACTAGGAGACTGGGATTCTTGTCAGAACCCAAGCCAGGTTCTTGCCTTTGCCTGCATCCTAGCACTGAGCTCTGCAGTGGTTTGCAAGTCTCCACTCCTCTCCTGCCATCTTCTTTTCCCCTACAGTTGGTGAGAATACCATCTGGATGCTGGTCCCATGCCAGGCACTGCTTCTGGGGGCAGCAGGGACCCAAAAGGACAGTCAGGGAGGCAGAGGCAGGCATTGGGGATAGTTGGTGAAGGGGAAATTAGCCCTTCCTTGTTGCAGGAACTAGGAGCTGGATCTTTTTTCTGCCTTTCTTGTGGGGGGAGCTCCAGAGGACTATATGCCCTGCCCGGGGCCAACCACAAGAGACTGGACACCAGGATTGTGGAGGCAATGGCAGAGGGGAAAGACAAGAAGGAAGGGAAGAAAGGGAGAGCAACAGTGGTTATTGATAGGCTGTTTAGGTGGGCTCAACATGCCCTTGAGGGGCATGTGGATGTGGGACAAGAGGGGTGGGTGTTGTAAGGTTCCTCGGCCCAGATGTTACTTGAGGGGGCAGAGGGGACTCATGCAGTCACTAGCTGGGGTGTCCAGGGAAGAGTTCTTCTCCAAGATTTATTCACAATATGCAAGGGATGGATTGTTAAATAAATTCTGAGCTCCCCAAACTCACCTGAGGGTCCTGTGCTGACATCTTTCTGGTCCATAGGACCTTGCCATTGCTCATGCCCTGAAGGGTCAGGCATTCCTTTAGATGGGTATGGATAGATCCTCCTCAGCTTGGCTTAGAGACCTCCTTCTCCCACCCAAAGGCTTTTGAACCAGGAGACAGATTCCCAACATATTAAAAAAATATGGGTGGACTGCAGCAGGTCTAGTACCCACCACTAAAAAAATATATTTTGACCTTGCTGCAATGTGTAATTTCTGAGCTAAAACCTAGGTACTAGAATTTGAATTATTAATCAATCCCATCATTTATGGAGTTTTACTGTTTACCGGCCAATATGGAAGTATTTAACTGTTTGAGTAGATTTTAATGGCTTGAACCTGCTGAATATAACCTGTGGTTACACTTTCCCCCCAACCCTAACACATGGCCTCTGGAGGGGTGGGGGTGGTTGCAGAATTATATTGCTTGAGGCTGAATAAAAACCTTAAGGCTACTATTTTGGGCCTGTGTGTATTTATAGTTGAAGGACAGGATGCGCCACCTCCTCATCCTTCATCAGAGCAGGCTCTTAGCTCTCTCCCGTGTGGAAAGCGGAGAGGTTAACTTGACCACTCACCAGTAAGACTGATAGCTCCAGAGTGCCCCATCCCCCGCCCCTCCTGCTTTCCCCTTATATTGAAGGGAATGTATCATTCCCCATTCTTGCATTAGTTCTTTTTTTTTTTTTCTTTCAAAGTAACATATTCTCCTCGGCTCGGGAACTCAAAAAGTAGACATTACATAGAAATGTGAGCTGTAGAAGTGTATCCTGTAATTTATGGTCAATGTGCTTTGAAGGTGAAAAATACCCTCTAGTCATACAACATTACTATAGCTTCTGTCTGTCGTTTTATCTACTTTCCTCCCCTTGTTTGCTGGCTGACTTGGATAACTAGCAAAAGAGATCTGAAGAGAGGAGAAGAAATGAAAAAGCACACTGGAAAAATTCTTCATTTATTTTTAACTTAAAACCCCAATTGACTTGCTTTCCCCAGGGCTGGAGACTACAATGGCAACCTGGAACTGGTCCAATGAGGCTCAAAAATTCAGAGAAAGAGATTGGTGAAGTGGAAAGATCACTGAACCAGGAGGCAGAAGAGCTGAATGCTAACTGTAATTTTCTGAGTCCCTTAACTTTGCTGTGCCTCAGTTCATACCTTGGACCCTTTGTTGTCTCTCTTTGTTAGTGTCTTGCCATCCCAGGGTTTTCTTGTCTACACTTTGTAAGGTTTAAGAACATAACAAATAGAAAATGCCTTAAAGACTACATTTTGGTTAATTTTTGTTGCATAACAAACAAACTTGTAACTTTGTGGCTTAAAACAAGAACATTTTATTTTGCTCACAATTCGTTGGGTCATCTGGTTCTTCTGTTCTGGGCTGGCTCTGCACTCCTGGCTGGCTCTCTTAGGTTTCTGCTGTCAGCTGTCATGGTCTCTCTCAACTTGTCTGGCGGTTGACAGGCGTCAGCTTCGGTCTGGTTGATTGTTGTAGGGGGTATCCCGATTCTCCTCCAAGTGGCCTTTCATCCACTAACCAGGCAGCTTGGACTCAATCACATGGTGCTCTCAGGGTTTCAAGCTCAGCAGGTGGACAGGCCAGAATGCCCAAGCACTTTTCAAGCCTCTGCTTGCATCACTTCTGCTAATGTCCATTTGGCCAAAGCAAGCCACATGGCCAGTTGATAAGCAATGGGTGAAGAAATAGAAGAAATAGATTCCATTTATTGAGGAGAGTGAAAAGATTTGTGGCCATTTTTGCAATATAACATAGACTGTGTTTTGAGACACTTGAAAAAATCAATGGCAGATAATATTTTTGAGTGTTTAGTTTGTGCTGGACATTGTGCTAGTCACTGAATTTACATGATCTCATGACACTTGACCTTTTTAGTCCCATATCTTTGGTGCTTCCATTAAAAAAAAGAAAAAAAAAAAAAAAAGAAAATGACTATGTTAGAAGCCAGCTCTGCCTTACACAGCAGATGTGGTACAGAAATGTTTCTTGTAAATAGAAATTTTGTAGTTTGAATTATATTTTCAGCACAATAGGGGACTTGGCTATTTCAAGGAACCCTGTTGTGAATCCCTTTTCAAAGTAAAAATCCCTTTGTAATATCCAAAATCACCTCCCAGTTTAGCTGCTTGGCAAGTCAAAGCAAAGGGATTTTAAAGTACAGATAGTACAAAGGGCTCTGGCTTTGGAGATGAACTGCTCTATGTAGAAATCTTACTGGCCATGTGATCTTGGACAAGTTACTCAACTTCCCTCAGCCTTAGTTTCTTTTTTCTAAATTAGGGTTAATAGGTACCTACACTCATTGGTTTGTTGTGAAGAGTGTATGAAAATGAAAAAAAATATGTAAAGGGCCAGATATTTCACAGAAGTTCAATAAGTGAATACAATTTATTTTTTCCCATTATCAGATGTTAGATTTTGCTAACATGGTAAATGTACTACCTGTTTTGACCTTTCCCACCATGGACAAGAACCTTTCGAAATATTTGTTTACCCATTTTGGAACTAGCTTGGCTTGGTTCTTTTTGTCTTTTCTTCCAGAATCTCACTGTAAAGCTTTATAGCCATTTTCATTCTTTGATCAAATTCAAGAGGGTGGAAGAGGAAATGAATTCATAGCTTTGTAGACATCATGGGGTAAAAAGTCTGTACTAAACCAATTTAAAATAAATTAGCTGAGAATAAGGCAGGTGTTGCCTAACTGCAGTATGCAAAGTTATCTTTGAATCCTCTCAGCAGAGAACTGAAAAACAAGGAACAAATTGGGTAGCCATCCCAGCATGTCTGAGGGCCACTGACCACAAGGAGGGCTTCAGAGGGATTGCTACCAAGTTCGGGTCCCTGGGAGGACCTGCAGTGTCAGCACAGAGCCATGACTTTGGGTGGCCAATCTCCCAGTGCTGTGAAAGCTTGGAAAAGAATTTATAGCTGGTGAATTACAAAAACAGCTCTAATTAGCCCCAAGAGGCAATTGCATAAGAACTAAGGCGAGCATTGCAGACTCATATTTGCTTCCTTCTCAGGATTTTATATGAGAGCCTGGTAATGAATGTTCTTTAACAGTAGGAGCTGAGAGACCTTAACTCTCATAGCTCTCTGGAGGATACAGCCTCTTTTATTTGCAATCCTGCAAAGAGCAGTTGGATGCTAGTTAGATTCTTTTGTTATTGTTAAACCTTGAAATTACCCCCACCCCAATTTACATTGTGGATTAAATCAGAACAGGGGGCCACAGAGGAAGATTATTTCCCTAACCACCTCCCCCTCCCCCTGCTCCATTCAATGGGGTAATGAACAATAAATAATGGTATACTGATAGGTTTGGGTTATTTTTTAAGGACCAGTCCATTTCTGAAAAGAGTTTTGGGCACAGAGGTTATGTTTGTTTGTATTAACAAAGAATAATAGTGCCTTTCTGATACTCACAGGCTAAAATACTGCTTCTGAAGTCAGGAGCTGCTGTTGTCAGATATTAGTTCCTTTGTCTGCTTTTCCTGGGTCTCCATGAAAAGGTACTCAGTAGAATCATTCTCTGGTTGAATTTTGGAGTACAGCTCAGAAAAGTCCTCCTTCCCTCCTTCCTTCTCTCCCTCCCTCCCTTGCTTCATAAATCCATAGTCTAATATGGAACCGACACTTTTCTAGGTGCTGGTCATGTGTCAGGGAGCCCAAAAGGTTTTGGTGCAAGATTATTCTTGGGTCCTCCCTGAAACGAGGGTCCTCCAAGTGTTGCTGGTCATACTGGAAATCCACACGGGGATCTTTACTGGTATCAGTGGTGATTCATTTATATCCCCATGCTTGTCCTTCCCGAACCAGGTGATAGTCTAAGATGCGGCAAGTGTATAGTGAGGAATTCAGCCTGGTATTTCTCAAGTCTTGCAATATAATGTATTTACATATAGGCAGTTCAAAAAGGATAGGAAAAAAAAAATCATGGTTTTCATGGCAATTTGGTTCTGACCCAAATGTGTTAGCCCATATCTGGTGCTTTAATGGTAGCCTTCACCCAGGAGTCATCTTGGCTTCACTGACCTTCCATTTGTGGAGCCCCATAAGGGCTTCTTAAGATCCTGATTCCTGCATTCCATCCTGGAACTTGTGAGTCGATGTATCCGAGGAGAGGGCTGAATTTCTGCCCTTTTAGTAAACACTCCTCTGATAGAGTAGATCCACAGACTGCCAAAGTATTTCTTGGCTAAAAATCTCAGGTAGACCTATGTGGTCCACATGCCCCATATGGGATCATGAGGGCATTCATCCTCTGCCCCTCTGGCAAGGGTGGCTCCTTCCTGAGGAGTAAAGAAGGATGCAGTCATTGGGCTTATATAAGTCTCTAGCTCATCCAAACAAATATGATTTATTGTTTTATCCAGAGAGAGTTAAAATAGGAAAAGCCCCATTGGAGTGCATGGATTCTGCAGTGGTACCAGTTCCAGCTCTTGTCAAAGTTCAGTCCTCAGCCATTTCTTTTTTTCCTGTGGACTATCACGGAGTCTTTGGAGTCTGGCCAAAGTCAGCCTGAATTGTCCTGCTGCTTATAACCAAAGCAATAGGAAAGGACATGAACTCTTGACACGTGGTTTGTGCTCTGGCTTTGGGTGGGTGCCATATATGGGAAGGAACTGAGCTCTTCTTTCTGCATAGTCCATGAACAGAGTCTCCCCTGCCCTCTTCCTCCACTCCCAGATGGAGTAACGTGTTTCTCCTTTCTCCCTGGGCAAACCTGCTGTGAATATGTGTTTGTACATCTGTTTCTCCTTCTAGGTGGTGACAAGGACCCTGTCTTAATTCCTGTCTGTGGTTCCCAGGGCTCAGCAAAGGGCTTGGAACATGGGCAGCTCCATGTGTGTCTGTAAAATGGGATCATACCCAGAACCTGAGCTGTGACGCAGGGGGCTAGACCTCCTTTAGGACCTGAAGTCACCCATTGTAAGCCCCACCTGTGCTTTCTTTGCCCAGTCCTGCACGCCTCAGGAAAAAATAACTAGGTTTCAGCTGCCTTGTATTGTGTCATTATCCTAAGTTTTTAAAATCCTGAAGTCTCTCATTTGCTAAGGAATTTGTGTATTTCTTGCATTAATTTCTCATATTCAGGACCAAGTTTCTATGTTTTTGTCCCTCCTGGGTCTATTCTATGTTAATGGCCTGATAGACAAAAGAAGAATATCCATCTCTAAACTCCCCAGGACCTCTAGAAATAAAACTTCCCAATTAGCATTCTTTCCTTGGCAGCACAACTTTGTGATTAAAGAGCTTCATTGGCTTTGGAAAGTTTTAGAATTAAAACCGAGTACTAACAGAGACCCAGGGGCAAGACCTTATGAATAGAGGCCAGAAAGGAAAGAGGAAAAGCAGATGGAGCCAATTGAAAGGGAGGGAGGCCACTTTCTGAAGCGGCAAGAGAGGACAAAAATAACCTACTGAGATAATGTACTTTCTTGCAAACAAGTCTGTGGTGAGTTATGTAGCAGTAGTATGGTCTGAGAATCAGGAAATTCCAGGGGGCTCCTCTTTGTTCTTGCTTTGTGAAATGCCACTGAGTTAATCAAGGAATTTTGTTTCCTCTAGAAACTTGCTTCATGGACTGGATGTGCTCTGAAATATCACATCTAAAGCACATGAGTAGGACATCAGATGTCAGCTTGGTACTATGGAGAGGTTGAATGTGACTGGGCGAGATATCCTCTGTCCACCTACCCGAGTTTACATCCTGACCCAGCCCAACTCACCTCTCTGCTCCAACCTGCTGCAGCTCTGCATTGCACTGCGCTTTCTCACATCCATGCTTTTACGTGCAACGTTCCCTCTGCCTTGGAGTGCCTAGAACAGGGGTTCTTAACAAAGGGTCAGTGAGCTTGAATTTAAATTAAAAAAAAAAAAACATTATTCTTGTGGGGATATGTGGGTGTGGGTGTGATATCTTTATTAAATAATACACAGTATAGTGTGGACTTAGTAAGGGGTCTGTGATTTTCACCTGACTGGCAAAAGGGTCCGTGGAACAAAAAAGGTTAAGAACTCCTGGCCTAGAACTTCCTTCCCCCTTGACTTAGGTTGCGTTCTCTAGAAGCAGAGACAAAGACACGGATTCCCTTGTATGTGATTTATGAAGAGAGAGGTCTCAGGAGAAGGCAGGAGGGAGGATCCAAGCAAGGAAATGGTCTCAACTGATTCTACAGGGAACTGGGGAGTGTAATTTGTACCGTCTATGGTTCCACCTTGAAGCAGTGGCCTTTTGTACCCCTGTGTCACTCATTGGAGGTGGGCTGTCCCTGGGGGTGGGGGAAGTATAACCTTCCAGGTGAGGTGACTACCTGGCCAAGAGCACTTGTCATAAGAAGGGGCAGCTGTGAACCGTTGCAGCCAACATTCACAGCAGCTGGACGACGGGAGCTCTGTCCTGGTAGAGGAGATAGGGGCTGGGCATCAACAGCATCCTCGGTCCCCCTTTCTTCACCTTGCTAAGTCCTATTCACTTATTTTTTAAGACTTGGCTCTGGCCACATTTTTGTTTGTTTGCTTGCTTGTTTGTTTTTGAGGTACCAGGGCCAGGGATTGAACCCTGGACCTCTTATGTGGGAAGCTGGCGCTCAACCACTGAGCCACGTCAGTTCCCTGAGTTGGTTTTTCATTTGTTTGCTTGTTTGTTTTTTTGTGTTTAGGAGGCACTGGGAACCAAACCTGGGACCTCTCATGTGGGAAGCAGATGCTCAACCGCTTAAGCTACTTCCACTGTCCATGGCCTGGTCATATGTTTTTTTGACCACTTCTTTCCTCTCTGGCTGGATTAAGGGTCCCTCCTCTAGGTTCTATAGCCTCCTGGACTTACTAACCCCAGTCAATGGACCTACATGAATATCTCCTCCTCTGTTTGTTAGGTCCTTGGTGGCATGGGGTCACCTTTCAAATCTCTATCATGCCTAACACAGTGTATACAACATAATAGGTGTATCATAATATTTTGTTGATTGAATGAATGAAATCTTTCTTCCATTAGTATGCTGTGTGATCAAGGTCATTTACCTAACTTTTGTGAGCCTAAACTTCCACTTCTATAAAATATGGAGTAATACCTGCCTGTTGTATTGTTGAGAAGGTCAAACCAAGCACTCTATCTTAGCTATGAGGCAGGATAGACATGAAAAAGTGTACCCCCCAGAGCTGTTTCTTCTCTTGGCATCTTGGACAGTTCTGACAGATTGTTTTTGTTTTGGGCTGAAATCTGTCTATCCGTAAGTTCCCCTCTTGAGTCCTAATTTTGCCTCCTGGAGCCACTCAGAACAAGTCTGCTCTGTGTTTCACACGACAGCCCTCACAGATTGATTATTTCAGGGGTTGTTGCTGTCTCATCTGCTGTTCTCACCTCTTGCTGACAGTTGCAGCCAAACCTTTGAAGTTTGTCTCCTGCTTGTCTCCTTCCTTCCTCAGTTGTCATTGATTCCTTCTGTTACCTAGAGGAGATGAAGGGAGTTGGAAGCTGAACTTTTTTTTTTATTCCCAGGGAAATGGTCCTTGGGAAGGTCTTCTGGGAATATGCATGGAATCTTTTTTCTAATCCTGCCAACTCAAAGGAAGAAATTCCTGCTTAGAAAGACCCCACATTACCCATTTCTTCCTCAGCAGCATCTAGATGATAAATGACATCATACCCAGGACGAATTTTTTTGCTTTTCTGGATGGAGTATGATTTTATTAGGGTGAGGATGAAAAGCTACACAAGGGGCTAAAATGTCTGGAACCTACTTCTAGTCGCCTTTAATTAGCTGTGTGACCTAAGGAACTTTCTCTCTTGGTTATGGAGAGGTTGCTGCATCTTTCAGAGGGTAAGAGGAGTGAAGACAGACAGAAGTGGACAGAATGAACAGATACCAAAGGGCCAAAATTGAAGATACTTGGTGATGTTTTGGATGAGGGGAATGGTGATGAGGGAGAGGGAGGGGTCAAGGATGACTTCTGGAGCATGTAGCTACTCTAGCATGTTGTGGGGAGGGGAGGAGGGAGCCTGAAAAGCAAACTGAGGAGCTGCCAGGGAGGGAGGGGGAAGATCAGGAGATTATGGAATCATGAGAACCCAGGAAAGACAACAGATGAAGGGAATGGTCTTCACTGCTCTGCTGAGATTTCTCATAAGATCGGGACTGAAAAAAAGTCTATGGTCTTCAGCAACAGAGCGGTCATTGATGATCTTAGATCCTTTTAGTAAGCCTGTGATGGAAGTGGAAGTCAGAGTGGAGTGAGTGGGAGGGGAGCATATGGAGACTGCAAGGATAGATAGCTTTCTGAAAAACTTAGGCTGTGAGGAGGAGGACTTAGGGCTGTGGCTGCGGGAAATGAGGGGTGGAGGGAAGATATTTTTAAGGTGGGGAAGACTTGAGCTTGTTTAAGTGATTTTGGGAAGATGTTCTAGAAAGGAATGGATTGACTCTATAGGACAGAAAAGAGGTATTCAATATCCTAAAAAGACACCAGAGAAGTGATGCAGAAGGCAGGAGGAGGGACTCACTTCAGCAGGCGAAGGGACACTGCCTCCAATGCCACATAAGGGATGTGTGTTGCCATGGAGACCATGCTCTTACTTACCAGGCAGGCTGCTCTTTCTCCTCCCCCACCCCTACCCACAATGTATCTGCTAGATATCTTTTTTCTGGATCTTGGTTCTGGGCAGTATATATCAGAGGGAGGAAGGAGAATGTCCTCATAACCACTTCCTAAGTGACTGGGACTAAATCCTTTACTGCCTCTGCTAGCAGTGTCTGAGCAGTCTTGGTGCTTATCCCAAGTCATCCTGCCCACCCACCCCTTTTAGGGGTCCCCTCTCACCTGACTGCCCAAGTTTGCATCCTGCTGTCTTACAGTTGATTCTGTCTCCATACTCTTGGAACAAGTGGACAAGTTGCAATTGCTGTGTGTGTAATTGTCTCATTTCCTCTGATATGGCTCAGGTTTCTCTGTGTCTAAATCCAGAATGAATCAGCATCCTCTAATGTTCTTGGACAAAACCCTTGTTCTTAATAAATGAAGTTACTGTCCCCGTTTAGTTTACAGAACTAAAGTTTACAGAAGAGCCCAAAGAGTCCATCTGCCTCAAACAGGCTAGTAGCTTGAGTGCCATTTAGTTTAACCTCAGAGTGGTTGACTGGATTCTATATGGGTTAATGAAAGCTGATCATAATGTCATGTTAAAAAAAACCAAAGAAGCAAATAAATACCAATTAACCAAGAGCTCTAATATGCTCATGTATGTATGTGGATAACTAGCTTTCTAATGGCCTGAAGACAAAACCACAGACTTTTTTAAAGCAAGAGAATTTGCAAGTCAATAAGCATTCTATTCCTGTGCCAACCTCTACTCACTCACCCAACCCAATGATAATGGAATGCACGCTGACAGGAGCAATGCGAAAAATAATAGCATTATCACAGGATCAATATCTGTTGCTGGCTTCATAAATAAAGGACTTGGATTCCCATTGATGTTTAATTTTTGTAAATGCGTCTGGAAATGTAAGTAGCAGTAGGAAAACATTATCCTGGGATAATGTTCAATTTCTCCCAACATAAGCTCTTAAACCTTGGACGTGTGCAGATTTCCATCTGGGGCAAATTCAGGAGGACAAATCTCTTTGGAACAAACTGTGGCAAATGTATTTTAAATAGGCTGGCTTTAGTGTTTACAGGTTTAAGGGAGAGGAAGGTATAAGGTACTTGAAACAACAAAGGCAGAGAGATCCTGGGAGCCTGCTTTCTCTGTGCCTTGTTTTGAAGTATCCATCAGCAAAATGGTGAGACTTCTTTTCCTCTATACATGTCCACGGCCGATGCTGTAGTATGTGCAGCATTTGTAAGTATTGGGGAACAAGGGTGGAGGTTCCAAAGGGCCCACATGTCTCTTTAGGCCACCATGATATCCTAGCATTTTGTTCTTCATCCCTTGCTCTACCTCAACCCCTCTAGCATTGACTCACATCTCTGGGGCTACATAATTAGTACCTGGCTTGAATAGCACTCAAACTCCTGCTAGTTCAATCCAGGAAAGCATCAGAGTACTTTGAAGCCATAGAATCTAATTGTTAAAAGTTGAAAGGGAGCTTCCCCATGAGATCTTCTAATCTAGTTGGAATCCTCAGCCCTTAGCCAAGTAAAGTATAAATACCCCATTACTCAGGGAAGAAATTCTGGAGATCCCCCGCTAATTAGAATAGAGGGCAGGGAAGTACCACCTAAAGTCTCCTACTCTCGGGGCAGCAACTTTCAAACTTGAGCTTGCACCAGAAACCACCTGGGGGCTTGTCTAAAATACTCTTTGCTGGGTCCAAGCCCCAGAGTTTCTGATTTAGTAAGTATGGGGTGGGGCCCAGGAATTTGCATTTCTCAGGGGTCCCCAGTTGACGCTGATGCTGTTAGTCTGAAGACCACACTTTGAGAACTGCTTTTATAGAGTTCTCTTTCTAATTCATTACCCAGAAGCTGAGCTGTCCTCACTAGGATCTCAGGACAGGCTCCAGCTACTCCGAAGCTAAGTGGGTTTGGAAAGACACAGTGATTCCTCACATATCCTGGCCTCTGACCTCATATCTTTTAGCTTGAGAGGAGAACTGTCACCTTCCTGGGCATCTGAAACAGAAGACAAATTTGTGACAGCCCTTTGTCACCTGAACACCTGGATTTGCACTTACTGCGATGGAAACTTGGTGCCTTCCCGACCTGACAGTGATGAATGACAATGGGTTTCACTAACATTCCATCAAAGTCTGCAAGGTGGAGTCCTCACTGAGCCCTGTGCTCTCCAGCCCTTTCTGTCAAAGCCTTTACAGGACAGGGAGACTTTTGAAAATCTAGCAGTTAGGCAGCGAGAAGGGGGTGGGAGGTGGAAGGAAAGGGACATGCAGGATAGGGGTGGCACCTTCAGTATTTAGTGGAGGGAGGTAGTAATCAGGTTAAGGGGATAAGTGGAAAAAGAAGGAAGGCTGGAGAACAAGGAAAGGGTTTTCTTCTTCAGTCCTAAGAATTCTGGACCCTTATCCCACCTCCCTTTTTCTCTGACACAAATATCTCATGAGAAACTCCACTTGCCTTCAGGGTGCAACCCCGACCCCACCCGAACCAAAGCAGCAAGAACAATTAGGCTCTTTGCAGGGTTGGGTGCGCTAAATATTCTTGTGTGTATTATATTTTGTGTAAAAGTTGGAAAACAAAGATGATGAAAATTTCAGGACATTGTCTTCTTTACAAAGCGTTTGTAAGCTTTTTTCCCCACTTTCTCTCTGTTTCAACTTCTTCCATCTTTTCCCATTTGTATTCATTTTCTCTTGCTCTCTCTTCTTTGTTCCTCTTTGCGAAATGTAGATTTCTACACCGCTGTCCTCCTTCCTTTCCAGTCTTTGATTTGTAAGAGCAGATTGTGCAGGCAGTCGTGAAAGACAAGGTCCCGTTCCTGGAGCCACTTTTCTCCCACGTGGCTTGCATTTCAGCCAGAGCAATACCCCTTCACTTCCATTTTGCTTGATGTAAATGCTACTGAAGTCTAACATACATGCAGGAAAGTACACGAATCATATGTTTTCTGCTTGACGAGTTTCACAGAGTGAACATGCAGTAACCAGCACCCAAAAGCCCCACTCTTGCCCCCCACCCCCACCCCAGGGATATTCAGTATCCTGACTTCAAACATCTACATTAATTCTGACTGTTTCAGACTTTAGATAAATGGAATCATTCAGTAAATACTATTTTGTGTCTGGCTATTTTTGCTCAATATTGTGTGGGTGTGCAGTCCTTTCATGTTGTTACCTGTAATTGTTCATTTTCATTGTGCTCTGTGTGTATGTTTGTATGTATAATGAACATATCACACTTTATCCATTCTACTGTTGATGGGCCCTTGGGTTTTTCTAATTTGAGGCTTTTTTTCTGAATTATCCTGCTATTAGCACTCTTTTACACGCTTTTCGGTGCATACATCCTCTTTCTGTTGCATTTATACATGGGAATGGTTTAATAGGGTAGGCATATATTCAACTTTAGCGGATGCTACTAAAGAGTTTTCTAAAGTTGCTTCACCAGTTTATACTCCTACCACCAAAGTTCAAGAGGTCCAGTTACTCTGCAGCTCTGCCAACAAAGGATGTTTAAATTTTAGTCATTCTGGTGGGTGGGTGTTGCTAGAACACTGTGCTTCTTCAGTGGCTAGTAAAATCGGCACCTTTTAATGTGTTTATTGCCCTTTTGAATACTTTGTTTAGTAAAGTGCTGGTAAGTATTTTGCACATTTAAAAAATTAGGTTATCTGCCTTTTCTTATTGCTTTGTAAGAGTTCTTTAAAACTCTGGATATAAGCACTTTGATGGACACACTGGTGCAATTGTCTTCTTCCATGCTGCTGTCTGCATTTCCATTCTCTTCATTGCAACCCTTTGCTCTTACATTTCCCACCTGATAATCGAAACTCTAACTTGAATACCATCTCATCTGTTTGGTGACATTTCCCCCAATCACCTTTCTCCCAGAGTATTGCCCACTCCCGTGTCCTGCCAGTTTCTGCCCAAACATCTTTCATACAAATTGCCTCTAAATGGAACCAGTGGCTGCCTTTTTGGTGGAGGTTCTGGGTATTTTGTTGGTTTTTTTTTAAAATTTTGTGCTGATCTGTGCCCCAACTTTTTACTTTAGGTATACATTATTTTTGTAATGAAACAACATCAACACATCTTACCTGGAAGAAAAAAAAATGCATTTAGCTATTATAGCCTGGTCCTGCTCTCCTCTCCAGTACTGTGTGCTGGACATGCTGAAAACGAGCTCCTCATTTTTCTTCCCCGAGGCCAGTTTCTTTTCCTGATTTCTATAATAGGTATGAGGCAGCAGTACTATTTTGCAGAAGCCAAAGCTAGCAGGAAGTCACTCTAACTTCTAACTTTTCCTTCTTTGCCTTCTCCTACTTCCAAACCTTCATTTCCAGCCCCACTGTCTACTTGCCTCTCTCTGTTCTCTTGGAAATTTTTAACAGCTTCTTCAATAGTTCTCTTGCCCACCTCACCCCAGTTTACCTTAAATGCCACTGCCAGCACTTAAATTTGGCTCTTAACATTTTATCCCTCTGTTCCAAAACTTCCATGACTCCATACTAATCCTCAAATGAGCTCTAAACTCAGGTAGGTATTGAAGGGTCTCTATGCTCTCACCTCCAAATCCTCCAAATCCTATTCCTGCCACACTGGAGGGTGGGATCCGGGTGAGGATCATGAGACTGGTCCCACCTCAGTGTGATGGTGGGACAACTGGACCGGCCACTGGGAGCCCAGGGAAAGATCATAAATAGGTGCCATTCTTTGGGGCTGGGGCCAGTGCAAGGGCTCCCTGTATCTCTCAGTGAACTCTGCCTGGGGGTATGACCTGTGGCAGCCACAGCCATTGATCCCCGTCTTCTCCTCACCTCTCTGTTGGATGATTAAGAGGTGAGACAAAGCCGAGAGGGCTATGTTAGCAAAGAGATGACTGTACATGTACACCAGCTCTCTCAGCCCTGTTTTCTGATAAGTGATGGTAATGATACCATCGTTTATTGATATATTAATACACAGTTATGGCTAAGAGTTTTACATAACTCATTGCATTTAATTCTCTGTTTCTTAGAGACAACAAAGAGTTAAATACAATCATCCATATTTTAAAGGTAAGAAAAGTGAGGCTGAGGGAGGTTAACTTCCAAGTATAACAGGATGCCCTGGGATCATATGAATAATGGACTGGGTGAGGGTGCAGAAGGAGAAAACAGACCAGATCAGTTTCAAAGTCATCAGACTGCCATCCAGGTGTGCTTCCGGGAAGGCAGGTATCTCCTCCTATGTAAGTGCTCAGACAGTGACCCACTCAGACTCCTGAGGAGTGGCCCAGTGCCCTTCAAGGTCTGTCTGATAGTAGCATTGTCCCAGGCTCAGCATGGCGAGATCCTAAGACTTTCTCTCCTGTGAAACCACAGACAATCATGTCCAGCACCCATCCTCTGCAGGTCAGGGGCATGGACGTGGCTCTACTTAGTGTCTCCCAAATGAAAATGAAAACCTGAGATTCTCTACCTTCCTGCTCCACTGAACACACAGAACTCATTTGAAAGGCCATAACACATGTAAGTGTCTGAAATTAAACCTGAAGTTGAAGCAGCAGCATCTTATTACTTTTAATCAGTACAGTGCATGAGCACCTTTTTGGAGAATCATCATTTTACCTCTACGTGTAGAAGGCAGAATTGCTTCCCTACTTCTTTTGGATCCTGGAAAATGACAGGAGACTCTTAGCCCTGCCTGTCCACCAGACCTGGAGCTGCCTTTATCTTCTGCCATGGTGCCAGGGCATGGGGTCAGATTTAATTCTTAGAATTGCTTCTTCAGGGTCCCACATTGCTTAGCTCTCAGCTGTACTTTTCTTAATAAAGGAGTAAGAGGCTGAGAGATTAGTAACTATAGTTACCATTTATTAAGCACTTTCTGTATCTGTTAAGTTTTTTTGTAGCAAACAATCAAAATTGTGTGGAGAAGACGGGCAATTTATTAAAGGATGTTAGACTGTGCACAGACTCTCCTGCAAACCTAAAGAACAAGGCTTGGAAACTGTGCAGCCAGGAGCAATGCTCAACTGCAGAACTGGAGAGCTGGAGGGGATAGGGACATCACAGCTGCCACTCCGGGCACAGCACCACAGCTTGAACTGGTAATGCTGGACACTGGATGCCGTATCTCATCTTCCCTGCAACAACAATGGAAGGTGAATACTCTTGTCTTTATTTTACAGGTGAGGTAACTGAGGTTCAGAGAGGTTAGGTAGCTTGTCCCCAGTGTTAACTGGCAACTCTGAACTGAGATTTCCATGAGGGTGGGGCCTTAATTGGTTTTGCTAATCATTATAAGCTCAGTATCTAGTACAGTGCCTGGTGCATACTAGATGCTAAATCCAGTTACAGATGAATAAATGGAGAAGGTTGTGGAGAAGGATGGTAGTTATTGTGTTTGGCCTGAACAGTGCCTACCCCTGCCTCTTCCCCCATCTTCCTTTAGCACCTTATCCCATGTCTCTGGCTGAAGGGTTGGGCCAGACTCAGGCTAAGATAATCATAATATTTTATCTTCCTGACTGTGGTGATTGGTCCTAAAGTTGGAAGAATGTGAATTTGGCCAGATTCCCCACACTATGGGGAAAGTCTGACTGCAATATGAAAGAATAAAGCCAATGTGCAGGGAAGCAAAGCTGGGATTAATGATTCACTTTCCCCACACATTATTAATATTGACTCTTTTATAAGCAAGTACTTTGCTTCAGCCAAGAAAGGCAGGTTGAAAATGGCAACTTGTTTCAGACAGCGAGTTTTATTTTGGGTGTCATCTCTGGTGCCCAGAACTGGGTCAAAGTCTGTCTACTCAATCCCGTTTCTTTTCACCTTGGTAAGCCTCCATGCATCTTACCTTACTCATTTTTGAATGGAGTGTATTGATTTGCACTTCCTTTCTCTCTAATGCCTTGCTCAATGAGTTTCTCTGGGATAAGTTTGTTTTTGCTGGCCCAAGGCTGTGAGGGTGATGGAGGGTGGAAGAAAGCAGCCTTCAAGGTGGACAGTACATGTTCTGCTGCCCTTGGCGGGTTTCACACAGGGTATCTGAGAGCTCTTTCCCTGGAAGCTGTTGTATAAGGCTTTTGTGGTGACCAGGAACAGAGCACTCATTCAGGCTAGCTCCAGTAATGGGGACTTCTGTGAAGTTCCAGTTGTCAATAAGGGACCCAAGCTTCTTGCTGGAGTACAGCCACAGCATGGGTTTCTGTGCACTCTGGAATGCAATTTGGGAATTAATTGTTTGCTTCAGGCCATCTCCATACATCCTTGTAGTACCAGGGCTTCTTTAACAGGACTCAGTTATTCTCCCTTTCTTTCTACTCCAGCTCCAGCACTGACAGCATGACCCTATACCATATTACTTCCATGGGACACTGGCTGGCCTAGAGATTGTCTTCTTAGGGTCTAGTATCATTCTCTAGTCCAATTAGTTCTTGCAAGGGGACCAATGTCACAAGGTAGGAACTTGGGCATTTATTTACAAATAACCCTAAGTCTGTTTCGTCTTCAGGGGCTGTGGGTGGAACTGGGAAGGAGAAGAAGAGATTTGAAGGCTTCCAACTCACCTTACAAACGATTTGTTGATGACTTTCATCCAAAACATAGCTTGGGTTACTTTATGAGGCCATGAGGATTCATGAGTGTGGCAGACACTTGTCATGCACCAAGTCACAACCTCATGGACCCCCTGATTCCCTGATTCTTGTCTGTTGCTTGAATCCTACTTTGAGCTTACATCTCGGTATCTCTCTGCTTTGCTGCTTCAGGAATTTCTCTGAAGCCAAGGAAACCACTTGGCTTTGTACAGGCTCAACCAGAGTGGTAGAGGAATTAACAGCCCTTCTCACAGAGCAACCCTTAACCAACTGGGAAGAGAATCAGTGGAGGAGTGCCTTGGCCTTCCTGTCCTCTAAGGTATGTTCTACATGGCTCCTCAATAGCACTGGTCCCCGGTAATTCACAGAGCTGACCAGTGATTGATGCACCCTGTATAGCTTTTTCCCCTTCTCTCACTCTTCCCACTTCCTAACTTTTTGCCCTTGGTAACATCCCCTGAGTAAACTACTTGCACCCAATTTCTTGTCTTTAGAGCTCCTTTTGGGGAATGTAAACTAAAAATATTTTTCACCCAACGTCTATTTAAAAAAAGCACTTGGTAGGCAAGTTTTACAAAGGTTCCACCCATGGGGCCAGGTTGCACGGAGAGAAAGAGAGGTTGATGCGACACATCATGAACGACCTCCCACGCCACATGCATAGTGCAAACAAATGGCAAGCCCTTGGATTTTCTGGGTCCAGAATAATTGGATGACTGTGCTAGGCTTAAGTACCCGTCCGAATTAGCTGCAGAGCTGGGCCCACCTGTGTAAGATGGCCTGGATTCCCACCTGGGCTACAGTAGCTCTGAATGGCAGTCTGCACTGAGGCCCAGCGCTCTGAAGCTTTGAGAGCCCTGTTGCTGTTGACTGGAAAAGGACCCAATCTCATCTCCTTCTGTAGTGAGACTCCACTCCAGTCTCATAGGACTTGCGGGTTCTTTCCATTTCAGTGCACTTCAGAGCCTCGGGAATACCCTGGCTCCATGTATCGGTACACCTCCTAAGAATCTGAGCCTTGCCTTTCTCTCTACTTGATGGATAGAGCTGCTTGGGGCCTCCATCCTTCCACAGCCACCCTTGGTCCCAGCTCTCTACCCAACCAACTCATCTCCAAAGCCTGATGAATCAGTTTCTATTTCCCAGGCCTGCGGATGCCCCTACATTTGGCTGAAGACTTCCCTGAGCATCTCTTTCACCTTCCCAGAATGCCAGTCTCTGTGCCTTTGCTGACCTCCCTGGGCTGCTGGCCTCTCTTTCCTTCTGCATCATAAGGAAGGTAGCCTGCTGCTGCCCGCCCCATTACTACTTGCCTTAGTAGCTTTGCTTATCATAAGGAGGCTTAATTGTAAGTTTTGTTGACAGACTTATGTTATGCCACAGGAACCCTTCTTGAATCAATTAAAATCAATTTATCTCACTGTGATTAACTTTAATTGTGGGATGTTTGCAACATCTAGCAAATAACCGTTCACATATGTTTCAATTAATATTTGTACCCCCTTTTGTTGACAAATGATCTATTATACTTGAAATTAATTAAATGTTAGCATGGTCCCAATTAACATTGCATTAGCAATAAAAGATGCCTTAATTGTTAATATTGAGAAAAATCTGTGAAAATCTACCATTTACAATGTGCAGCACATGTTATTTAAACCTGTGGGACTTGACCTCCTTGCAGATACAGTGGCCGACCCTGTCACTAGAGCTATTCAAAATCTTGGAATTTTTTTATTCCACATTGAGATAAGCAGGAAAAAAACCCACAAATCTGTCCACTTAGAAATACTCTTCTATCTTTCTCTGCAGGTTTTGCTAAAGCAAGATTAGCAAAATTTAATGTGTCTATATTATCATTACCTCTTAATGATGTTGTTTTATTCAGTATTTAATTTTTGTCTTCTTCTTCCCTAATATTTGGTCTCGTTTCCCTCTAATCTTGAGATTTTCTTTACCTAAATGTTATATTGTGTTATGAATTCCAAACTGCGTCTTTTCACTTAATCTTTTGTTTTTGGGACCCATGTAAGTGGGATATGTGACTTTGTTTCATTCTTTTAAATCTGTTGTATTTAGATATCTGCTCATATGCATATGCAAAATTGTTTATCCATTCTCACACTGATAAGCATTTGTATTATTTACAACTCTTTGCTTTTACAAGCCATGCTAGGATGAATATCTCTATGCATCTGAATTTGGGTCCCTGTCTGGAATACATCCCTAGGAAAGCAATCATAAGGTCATAGGATAAGCAAAAATGGTACTCCAGAATTGATCATACTTTAAATAGGAGGGAAAGGACCTCTGGAGAGGTTAGGTAATTTTTCTGAGGTCAAGTTTGTGGCTAGGCTTGGTCTCAGATCTTCTGAATCTTTGTCAAGCATTTATTTCACAATTGCCTACCACTTCAATTTCCCTGAGTTCCCTGGAATTTTTCTAAGTAAAATTTCTCCAGTATGAAAGATTTTTAGTGCTATAGCTTGGAATTGTCCTCATTTTGGTTACCTTAGGTAAGCAGTCAATATTTATTATGTAAGTTGGAGATGACATGGACATATGCAACTACTATCAGGCAATGGCATTGGGAATATAAACCCAAACTGCTCTCTGCAAAAACATCTGCCATTGGTATTGGGCAAAAACCTATAAAACCAGCTGAATATTTTGGAATACGTGACACAGATAAGACAGTAATCAGCTTGAGCTAGCAAAGCTCCTCTTACAAAAGGGGGCAAAACACTGCTTCAGGGATCGAAAAGCATAACACTGACAATTATCACATAAGAAAGCTTGCCCTGAAGGGTGTATATGTGTGTGTCTTTGAGAGATATAAAAATGATACAAATCTTCTAAGCCATTAAAGTAGTCGTTGGAACTTCATGTTTCTTTTGGGTGTTTGGAGACGATTTGCCTGCTAAAAGGCCACCCCTAGATAAAAATGTTCTCCTTTCTCCTCTGCCTCAGTTCACATTAACTCCTCAAGTGTTAATTGAGCAACTGTTTTGTCCAAGCATGGATTACAAGCACAATATACATTCCCTGCTCTTATGATACAAGACATAGGTGGAGATAAGTGACAAATTTATTTCCTGAGCCAAGTGCTGTGGGTGACCAGTGGAGAAAGCCCCTGAATCAGTGAGGGTGGGTGGTAAGCAGGGAGGTGATATTTGAGCTGGACTTTAAAGAACGTGTAACACTTGGTCAGGCAGGTGGGCATCATAAGGGCAGGAGCCAGCAGAGCCCTTCTCCCTCCTTATATACATATACTCGCGCCCCAATTTCCTCTACCCTTATGGCAACCATGTTAAGGAATAATCCAGGGTCCCCAAGGGAAGAAGAACAAATATTCTACATTGCACCATGCTAAGCATACCCCTCTGGTACTTGTGCCTGTGAAATGCATTTCACGCCTCATCTGTTCCCTAAATGAGATGTGAAAAGAGTTTACACCTCCTTTACATTTGTGCTGTTTTACAGAACAGCATAGATACAGCTCCATCTAAGTAATGAAATGAGGTCAGCCGTCCCATTCCCTCCTTGGATTGAGTCCACACAGCAATTCAGATCTTCCCTGGCCAGTGGTGACTCCCAGGCAGTCAGCAATAGACTAAGTGTTGGGAGGAAGGTACAAGGGGTGGGGCAATGGTGTAGGGGACAACTGGTGTTCAGTTCCTTTTGGGAGGAGGAAATGGTCTTCCATTCAAGCCAATAGTACTCAACTGAGGTATAATTAATTTATAGTGAAATGCAGAAATCTTAAGTGTAGAGCTAGATGAATTTTAACTTTTGCATACACCTGTATAACCAACACCCACATCAGTTTATAGAACGTTTCTCTCACCTCTGATAATTCTCATTTTCCCTTTTCTGGTCAGTAGCTGCCTTCTCAGAGGTAACCACTATTCTGACACTTATCACCGTATATAAGTTTTGCCCATTCTAAAACTTCATATGCATGGAAGCAAATAGCGTGTGCTCTTTTGTGTCTCGCTTCTTTTGCTCAAAACAAAGTGTGTGAGATGTCTGCTATGTATATTCTTATTTTTAAAACTCCATCACTAGTTGCATTTACTCTTTTAAAAAAAATTTTGTTGAAGTGTATCATTCATACACGAACATATATAAACAATAAATGTGTAGTGAATGTTGTGAACTTACAAAACAAATATGCATAACATCATACAGGGCTCTCATACATCACCCCACCACCAATAACTTGCATTGTTGTGAAACATTTGTTAGAAATTGTGAAAGGATATCGTCAAAATATTACTGCAGTACTAACTATAGTCCATACCTTACATTTGCTATATTTTTACCCTGACCCACCCTATTATTATTATTTTATTTATTTACTTTTATCCATTTTTACCCCCCCCCATTTTTGCTGTTTTTGTGCCCATTTGCTGGGCAATTCTCTGTGTCTGTTTCCTGCCCTCTCTTCTCATCCTTCTCCTCTTGTCTTCACTGGGATTTGATCCTCAGGACCTCGATGTGGGAGAGAGGCATCCTACTGCCTGCACCACCTTAGTTCCTGTTTTTTTGGCACGTCTTATCTTGGCTCTCCCTTGGGTCACTCTCCTGTTAGGTCATTATCTTGCTGCGTGGATCGGCAGGGCCTGGTGGTGCACTCGCACACGGGGCCTGATGGTGTACCTGCTCATGGGGCCGGGCCTGATGGTGCACCTACCTATGGGACCTGGGGGGGCTCACCTGCTTGCGGAGCCTGGAGGTGCACCCACACACGGGGCCTTATGGTGAACTTGCGTGCGTGACCTGGCAGTGGGGCCTGATGGCGCACCCATGCGCAGGGCCTGGGGGGCTCACCCGCTCGCGGGGCCTGGCAGCCTGCGTGCCTTCTATTTTCCTTTTTTTAAAATTTTTACCAGGAGGTCCCAGAGATTGAACCCAGGACCCTCCATATGGGAGACAGACGCCCAACCCTTTGAGCCACATCTGCCCCCCTACTATATCTCTTAAGGTTGACCAAAGATACCTAGAGTTACAGTCATTTCCCATACAGGATGGTCATATAATAAATCAGGCTTGGTTTATCACCAGCATTCTACCAGACCTAGGGAGAAAAACTAGGTCTGGGGACACATGCATGGTTTCTAATATAGCGAATGTTATATTAGAAATATAGCCTAGCCTGATTATCACAAAATCAGGACAGCGAGAATATTCACATGCATTTACTCTTTTTTTCATCTTGAAAACAACTTATTGAAATGTATCATTCATACATGTACATACATAAACAATAAGTGTATAGTAAAAGTTTCGTGGACATACACACTCATTTTTCTTGAGTACACATCTGGGAGTGGAATTGCTCGGTTGTAGGGTATATGTATTTTAGCTTTTTTAGAAATTTTTGAACAGTTCTCCAAAATGATTGTACCATTTTACACTCCCACTAGGAGTGTATGAAACTTCTGGTTGCTTTTGTTGATTCTAGGTAAACAAATCATTTTGGAATTCACAGCAGCAATCTCATTCAGGGAGCTCAAGATAAAAGGCAAAATTAGGTATTTTGGAAGAGCACTAGAAGATGAAAAGAGTTCTTATGCACAGATCTTTATTGTCCCAAAAGATATCTCTTGGATGTCCCGGTTTTGCCTAACACTTACTATATTTAAAAATGCACAACTCTCTTGTCTCCTCCAAACATATGCCTATATGATGTAATAGCAGTGCTAGGAGTCACACTCCAATAATGTACAAGTGGGCCATTTGCCTACCATCACCAACACAAGGCTGGTAATGTTTCTAATTTTTGCTGAACTGATAAAAATTTATATCTTGCTTCTGTTTTGAATTTTTGTGCTTTTGATATTTAATGGCATTGAACAGTTTGCTCATTTGTTTTTGGATATTTGTATTTTTCCCTTTGTGAATTGACTATGTCCTTTGCCCATTTTCTTGGGTGTTTGTCTTTTTCCCATTGGTATTTAGATTGCTTTATATTAATAATTGCTTGTATATGTGTTGCAAATATTTCTCTCATTTTGTTGTTTTATCATGCTTTTATTAAAAATGGCTTTCATTATCTTTATTTTTGTTAATTTTTAATTTTTACTTTTAAAGAAGCTTTAGATTACATAAATGTTACATAAAAATATAAGGGATTCTCATATGCTCCACTTTCTCCCCCTCCCACACTTTCCCACATTAACAGCAACGTTTGTTAGTGTGGTACATTTGCTAAAATTGATGAACATATATTGAAGCATTGCTACTAACTGTGGACTATAGTTTACATTATAGTTTATACTCTACCCCACACAATTTTGTAGGTTGTGACAAAATATATAATGGCCTGTATCCATCATTGCAGGACAGATCCAATGTCCTAAAAATGCCCCCATTTTACACTTATTCTTCCTTTTCTATCCTCTTAGAACCTCTGGTGGCCATTGCCTTTATATAAATGATAAAATTTCTTCCATTACCAGAATGACAATAAGTCTATAATAGAATAATAATAAGTCTACTTTAGTCCATTGTTCATTCCCCAATCTTGAGGATTTTGGGATGGTGATGATCACTCTGCTTCTAATTGAGAGGGGGCCTAAGTCCCATGGGACAGATAGATGGGACTATCTTGCTTGCAATTACAGACACTCTCTGTTCCTTGGGATGGGCATTGTCCACCATCATCTCATTGTTAGTTGTCCTGGGTGAGTCCAATGAACTGGAGAGTAGGTCCAATGAACTGAGTCCTAGAGATTTAGGACTCAAATGGCACATGAACAGGCCAAAGATCTAAGTCTTTGGGACATATATTTATCAAGTATAGTGCTAATTATAGGTTCAGATAAAAGGGGGTAGAAGAGCCATGTGTAGGGAAACTATAAACGAGTCTAAGTCTGTTACACTGGGGAGCATAAATTCCAAAATAAGGCCTGCTGACAGGTGCTGAATTCTTGAGCTTGTTTGTCCTACTTATTCTTGCTGGACATCTCTGGAGCCCCCAGGAGCCCCACTGTTTGAGGCACTTTTTGCTGTGGCAGTCAATGAGATCCCACTGAGACATGCATGAACATACCCTCTGGAATGACCTCCCAGCTCACTTTGAAATCTTTTAACTGTATAAAATCATTTATATTTAATAATTACCCCTTTTGGTCAAGGTCTTTTTCCAGATGCATTGCTAGGTGGTGCTTGGTAATAAACCCTCAGTTCCAGGGAGGCTCATTCCTGGGAGTCATGTCCCATGCCAGGGGTCAGGGGGTGGGAAGGTAGTGCATTTATATGGTGAATTTGTCTTAGAGAGAGGCCACATTTGAGCAAGAAGGACGGTTTCAGGAGGTAACCCTTAGGCAATATATAATACTAGGCTAAGTTTCAATTTCACAAAAAAAGGTTCCTAAGTACAACCATCAATATCAGGAGTCTCGAGTAATGGTTTGTCTTCTTTCACTAGGCACTGCCCTTGTACTTGGGGGATTCTTGCTGTTCTATTAGGGAATGTGGCAGGACTCCCCAGGATGGGAATTCAATATTCTTTCATTTATTGTGTGGTTCTTCCCCCACCGATGCAATGTCCCATGAACACTTAAACATATTCATATGCCTTAGAGCCATGCCCCAGGAACTCCCCTCCCCACACATCCCCGCATCACTGACACCCCACATCAGTGATCCTCCCCTGCCACAGTTGTGACCCTTCTGTGATCCAAAACCTCTCCAAAAATGAAGCCAACAAAATAACCAAATAAAATTAATAAGAAATTAAAATAATAATTCTGAAAAATAACAGATAAAATTCAAAAAAATTTTTTAGTTGAAATAATATAAAATTCTTTTTAGGCACTGTGTCTTTCATCACTGTAAAATCTGTTGTCTTATAAGTACAGTAACAATTTTTTCTTTATATTCCTCCAGTATCTTATTTTTTCCATTTTATCTTCAAAGTAGCTTTAGCTTACAGAAAAGTCACATAGAAATATAGGGGATTCCCATATACCACACGCCCTCTCCCTTTTCCATGCTCCCCTAATAACATTTTACATATGACGGTACATTTTTTTCCAATTGGTGTGCAAATACTGAAGCTTTGTAACTAACCATGGTCAATGGTTTACATTATCATTTACATTTTGAACTGTACACTCTAATAGGTTTTGATGAAATTTAAAATGACCTATATCTGTTATTACAAGATCATGCAGAATTGCATGCCCTAAAATTGCCCTATGTTCTATCTATTCTGTTTTTCCCTTCCCCACCCCTCAGAACCTATGGTTACAACTAAGTTTCAATTTTTGAAGAATACAATTCATAATTACTTGCAATAATATTGAGGGTTAGACATATTGGTCTGTTTTCTTTTATTGGGTACTGCCTATGTTCTCGAGGGTTTTCTAATTGAAAACCTAGCAGGACTCCCCAGAATGGGAGTTTAATATTTTCTTGTTATTGTGTGGGTCTCCACCCACTGAGATAACTCACTATGACAAGATGAACACTTTACATATTCCATAGAAGCCTGCCCCAGTTGTGCCTATCCTGTATATCCCCACTCACCTGGCTCCCTACACCAATAACCCTCCCCTGGCATGTTTGTTAAAAGAACATTCCTACCATTGTAGTTTTAACCACAGAACTGCAAATCGCCAGAGTTCACCTGCTACTTCCTCCAACCTTCCTCCCAGTTTTATGGATACTCCAACCAAACTCTCCCCCCCCCTACACACACACACACACTCCCTCATAGACCAGCACCGCGGATCCCAATCAAATCACTGCACTACTCTCACACCCTTTCACTGCCCAACCACTCCCCTCCACCTTATCATAGATTTTGCCCACGTAGGCATGGGCTCACCACCCTCTACTCCCTTTCTGTCTCCTGTAAAACTATCTTCCAGACTCTAGCTCTGAGAGTCTGCTCAATTGGCTTAAGTCATATCAATGAGGTCACATAATATTTGTCCTTCAGTGGCTGGCTTACTTCACTTAAAATAAGGTCTTCACGATTCATCCATGTTGTTCCATGTGTCAGTACTTCATTCCTACTTACAGCTGAATAACATTCCATTGTATTTATACACCACAGTTTGCTTATCCATTCGTCTGTTGATGGACATTTGGGTTGCTTCCAGCTTTTGGCAGTAGTGAGTAATGCTGCTATGAACATTGGTGTGCATTTATCTGTTCATATCCTTGCTTTCAATTCTTCTGGGTATATACCCAGCAGTGGGATTGCTGGATCATATGGCAGTTCTATAGCTAGCTTCCTGAGGTACAGCCACATTGTCCTTCACAATGGCTGCACCATTCTACATTCCCACCAGCAGTGGATAAGTGTTCCCATTCCTACATATCCTCTCCAACACTTGTAGTTCTCTGTTTTTTTTTTTTAAATAGCCACCAGTCTAATGGGTGTAAGATGATACCTCATTGTAGTTTTGATTTGCATTTCTCTTATAGCCAGTGATCTTGACAATTTTTTTCATGTGCTTCTTAGCCATCTGTATTTCTTCTTTGGAGAAGTGTGTATTCAAATCTCTTGCCCATTTTTTAAATGGGTTGTATGTCTTTTTATTTTTGAGATGTAAGATTTCTTTATATGTGCTGGTTATTAGGCCCTTATTGTATAGTTGTTTACCAAATATTGTCTTGCATTGAATAGGCTGCCTTTTCACTTTCTTGACAAACAGCTTTGAAGTGTAAAAGTCCCTAATTTTGAGGAGGTCCCATTTATCTATTTTTTCTTTCATTGCTCATGCTTTGGGTATAAAGTTTATGAGGTCATTTCCTATTACAAGATCTCATAAAAGCTTCCCTATATTATCTTCTAAGAGCTTTATGGTCTTGGCTCTTATATTTAGATCTTTGATCTGTCTTGAGGTAATTTTTGTATAGGGCGTGAGATGGTGATCCTTTCTCAATCTTTTGGATATGGATATCCAGTTCTCTAAGCACCATTTGTTGAAGATATCATTCCCTCCCAGGTGAGTGGGCTTGGTGGCCTTGTCAAGTATCAGTTGACTGTATATGTGAGGATCTATATCAGAACTCTCAATTCTGTTCCATTGTTCAGTCTGTCTATCCTCATGCCAATATCATGCAGTTTTGGTCACTATAGCATTGTACTATATTTTAAAGTCAGGTAGTGTGATTCCTCCATTTTCATTTTTCTTTTTCAATGTGTCTTTGGCTATTTGGGGCACCTTGCCTTTCCATATAAATTTCATAATTTTCCAATTCAGTCAAAAATGCTGTTGTAAATTTTTATTGAGATTGCATGAAATCTGAAAATTAATTTAGGTAGGACAGACATCTTAATAATGTTTAGTCTTCCAATCCATGAACAGGGAATATTCTTCCATTTATTTACATTTTTTGATTTCCTTTAACAATGTTGGGTAGTTTTCTGTGTACAAGTCCTTTACATCTTTAGTTAAGCTTATTCCTAGGTATTTGATTCTTTTAGTTGCTATTGTAATTGTATTTTTTTCTTGATTTTCTCCTCAGATTGTTTATTACTGGTGTAAAGAAGTGCTCAGATTTTTGCATGTTTATCTTATATCCTGTCACTTACAGAACTCATTTATCAGCTCTAGAAGTTTGTTGTAGATTTCTCAGGGCTTTTGGTATGTAGGATCATGACATCTGCAAATAGTGAAATTTTTATTTCTTCTTTTCCAATTTGGATGCCTTTTATATCCTTTTCTTGTCTAAGTGCTCAAGCAAGTACTTCAAAGACAGTGTTAAATAAGAATGGTGACAGTAGGCATCCATGTCTTGTTCCAGATCTTAGAGGGAAAACCTTAACATTTCATGATTGAATATGATGTTAGCTATGGGTTTTTCATATATACCCTTTATCATGTTGAGGAAGTTTCCTTCTATCCTTATCTTTTGAAGTGTTTTTATCAAGAAAGCGTGCTGTAGTTTGTCAAATGCTTTTTCTGCATCAATAGAGATTATGATATGATTTTTCTCTTTTGATCTGTTAACGTGATATATTACATTGATTGATTTTCTTATGTTGAGCCATCCTTGCATATCAGGGATGATGCCCACTTGGTTGTGGTGTATAATTCATTTGATGTATTGTTGAATATGATTAGCAAGTATTTTGTTGAGGATTTTAGCATCTAAGTTCATTAGAGAGATTGGTCTATAGTTTTCCTTTCTTGTGGCATCTTTATGTGGCTTTGGTATTAGGGTGAAGTTGGCATCATAGAATGAATTAGGCAATGTTCCCTCCACTTCTATTTTTTGGAAGTTTAAGGAGGATTGTTGTTAATTCTTTCCAGAATGATTGGTAGAATTCACCTGTGAAACCATCTGGTTCTGGGCTTTTCTTTTTTGGGAGGTTTTTGATGACTAATTCAGTGTCCTTACTCATGATTGGTCTGTTGAGTTCATCATTTTCTTCTTTCATCAATATAGGCTGCTGCTGTGTTTCTAGGAACTTGTTCATTTCCTCCAATTTATCTATCTTATTGACATACAATTTTTCAAAGTATCCTCTGGTGATACTCTTTATTTTTGTGAGATCAGCAGTGATATCCCCTTCCTCATTTCTTATTTTATATATTTGCATCTTCTCTCTTTTTTTTCTTGTTAGTCTATCTAAGGGTTTGTCAATTTTATTAATCTTTTCAAAGAACCAGATTTTGGTTTTGTTAAAATTTTCTAGTGCTTTCTTATTTTCAATTTCATTTAACTCTTCTCTAATATTTGTCATTTCCTTCTTTGTACATCCTTTGGGATAAGTTTGTTGTTCTTTTTCTAATTCCTCCTGGTCTGCAGTTAGGTTTTGATTTTTAGCTCTTTCTTCTTTTTTAATATAGGCATTTATGTTTATAAATTTCCTTCTCAGCACTGATTTTGCTGTATCCCATAGGTTTTGATATGTTGTGTTGTCATTTTCATTTGTTTCAAGGCAGTTACTGATTTTTTTTTGCAATTTCCTCCTTGACGCACTGATTGTCTAAGAATGTGTTGTTTAAGTTCCAGATCTTTCCACCTCATCTGGTTCTCTGCCTTTTACCAATTTCCAGCTTCATTCTATTTTGGTCATAAAAATTACTTTGTATAATTTTAATCTTTCTGAATTTGTAGAGAGTTGTTCTGTGGCCTAGCATGTGGTCTATTTTGGAGAATGATCCATGTGTGCTCAAGAAGAATGTATATCCCGCTGTATTTGTGCATAATGTTCTGTAAATGTCTATTGGGTCTAGATCCTTTAACATATTATTCAAGGTCTCTGTTTCTTTATTGACCCTATGTTGAGATGTTCTGTCTAATGGCGATAATGATTTATTAAAGTCCCTCACTATAATTGTAGAGGCATCTATTTGTTCACTTAGTTTTTCTAATGTTTGCCTCATGTATTTTGAGGTGCCCTGGTTTGGTGCGTAAATGTTTATGGTTGTTCATTCTTCCTGATAAATTACCACTCTTATTAATACATAGGGTCCTTCTTTGTCTTGTACAATAGTTTTGCATTTAAACTCTATTTTGTCCATTATTAGTTTAACGACTCCCACCCTTTTTTGGTTATTGTTTGCATGTAACCATTCACTTGCAACCTCCTTGCATCCCTGGGTCTAAGGTGAATTTCTTGAGACAGCATATATGTGGGTCATGTTTCCTTATCCATTCTGCTACTCTTCGCCTCTTAATTGGGCAGTTTCATCCATTATCATTTGATATTATTACTGTCAAGGTATTACTTATATTAGCCATATTTTCTTTAGGTTTATATATGTCATACATTGTTTTTATTTCTCTTTTTATCTTTTAATTTATTCTTACCAATATTCTTCCTTTTCCTACACTCTTCTCCGACTCCTTCCCTCCTGTTTTTTCCTTTCAACCTGCAGAACTCCTTTAGTATTTCTTGAAGGGCAGGTTTCTAGTTGATGAACTCTCTTAATTTCAGTTTATCTGTGAATATTTTGAACTCTCCCTCATTTTTGAATACCAGCTTTGCTGGGTACAGAATTTTTGGCTGACAGTTTTTTCTTTTTAGCACTTTAACTATGTCATAACACTGCCTTCTTGCCTCTAACCTCTCTGATGAGAAATCAGCACATAATCTTATTGAGCTTCCCTTGTATGTGATGGATCTCTTTTCTCTTGCTGCTTTCATTAGTCTCTCTTTGTCTTGAGCATTGGACAATTTGATAAGTGTATGTCTTGGGGTAGGTCTGTTAGGATTTATACTGTTTGGGGCACACTGCACTTCCTGGACATGTATGTCCATGTCCCTCAAAAGAGGTGGCACATTTTCAGCCATTATTTCCTCCAACACTCCTTCTGTCCTCTTTCGCTTCCCTTCTTCCTCTGGGATGCCTATAATCCATATGTTTGTGCATTTCATTTTGTCAATCACATCCCTGAGTCCCTGCTGGATTTTTTCTATCTTTTTATCTATTTGTTCTACTATCTGTCTGATTTCAGAGGTACTGTCTTCAGCATCACTCATTCTTTCCTCTGCCTGTTCAAATCTGCTGTTATGTGCTTCTAGCATATTTTTGATTTCTTGCATTGTGACATTCATCAACATCAGTTCCTTTATCTTTTTATGTATGTTTACAATTTCTTCAGTGTGTTCCCCCTGTGTCTTCTTTTCCTTCATCTTTTCCTTCACTTCATTAAATTGATTCATGGTATTTGTTTGGACATCTTTGATGAGTTATTCCACATCCTACATCTTTTCCTGTTTTTTAGTTTGTTTGGTAGAGTGGGCCATGTCTTCCTGTTTCTTAGTGTGGCTTGTAATTTTTTTGTTGGTGTCTAGGTATCTGTTTATCTTGATGGGCTTATTTGGGTGGTTTGCTTCTCTTTCTACTTTAGGGTTTTATTTTGTTGTTTTTGTGTGTGTATATGTGTAGTATCCTTTTTGACACTTGGTTCTTCTTATTCTATATCCTTGCAGTTGTCTGTGTTTGCATAAAAAAAAAATTAAGACCAGAGAAAAGGAAAGAGATAAGAAGAGAAAAAGAATAGAGTAATAATAATAAAAAAGGTAGAAGAGGAACCATACAAGAGCTGGGAAAATAAATAATATGAATATAAAATATCATAAAAAATACAAAGGAATAACAATATAAAAGGTGGACTAGAAAATGAAACAAGAAACAAAATAGAATGAATTGAAAGTTTGGAAAGATGAGATGAGAAGAAAAGAAAAAAATAAAGGGAGAAAAAGAAAAAATGAAGACCAAACGAGAGGAGGTGGAATGAAAGAAAAGCAACAGAAGACAGAAGATGGAAAAATGAAGGAAAGAAAAGAAATAAAGTATGTAGAAAAAAATAAGTAAAATAAAAAAGGAAACAGAGAAACAGAGAGATAGGAAACAAGAAACAAAATAACAACAAGAAGAACAAATAACCCATGAAAAACAGGCTTCCTTCTTTGGCACTTAGGGAGCTTGCCTAGTGCTCATCAATCTCCCTACAGTCGCCCTCTGTAGGTGAGGTACTCAGTTTTAGTGAATAAAAAAAAATTTTTTTTAAAGACTGATAAAAAATTAAAAATAGATTAAAAAAACCCTAAAGCAAACAAACAAAAAATCTCAGCTAATATGTTCCCTGTCATAAGGTGCTGGCTAGGTGCCTGACAACAGGGCGAATCACTCTCTGGGTCCCTTCTCTTTGGTGGTACTGGGAATTGAACCCAAGACCTCCTATAGGTAAAGCATGCATTCCTACACTAAGCTACACCCACTTCACATGTTAAGTAAGTTTCTGAAAGCTTATCTGGTTCTTCTTGCCCCCGTTCCCTCAGGTGAGTTGGGCTTCTAACATTTTGCCAGAGCTGGGCTGGTTAGGTGCCTTTCTCTGCCCCCTCCCTGACCTAGTTCCATTCTCTCCCAGGGCTGCTGGGTGAGACAGCCTGCCTGATCAGATCCCCCCTCCCCTCTCCCTGGGGCTGTTTCAGCACTGACTTTGGTCTCCTCTGAGATTCAGAAGGGGCTTAGCTGGCCAAACTCATGGAAAAGAAACCACTCTTCACCCTCCGCCATACCCTTCTTTATCCCAGGGAACGTTCCCTCTCACTCAGTTGGCTGCATTGAGACAGGGGTTTTATCAAGGTTATTTGCCTTGAGGGTGGGGTATATGTGCCGTTCCCAGCCACAGGGGTAACTCTCGGTTTTCCTTTGGCCTCTTTGTCTCTCTGTCCAGTTCCCTCCTGGATGATGTGCAGCACTTTCCTGTTTGCCAGATTCTCAAAGCAACTCCCTCAGGTAGGTTTTTGCCCTTTCTCTGTTATTATTTGTGAGAGAGTTGAGCTCTGCCCACCGACTTCGATGCCATCTTCCCGGAAAACTTCTGTAAAAATATGACATGGTAAAACTTTCAAGAAATGGAGAAAAAGTCAAAGAATGATAAAAATCCTTTCAATTGCCACTTCCTAGAAATAAAACAAAAAGCATGAAACAAATAATCAATATAATTCTAATGAATATCACTTCAGACAGCTCTCTGTGCCTATATAGAGATAACCAAATAGTCTTATCGGTAGAATTTTAGAATAATTGTCTTACAAATACAACATAAGTTGTAGCTGAACTGGCTTCACTTAAGGTAAATATTTCTTTATTATAAGATAAGTTAGTCCCCCAAAATTCTTTATTATACAAAACTTTGAATTTGGAATAGTATTTGAACCATGTAATTTAATTTTGGACGTATCTTTGGAAATCTTTGTTATAAAAATGAAAAAAATCAGCATACATACCTTTTCTCTGTCTTTCCTCACAATTTCATTCTTATTAGTTATCTTGGTATTTTCATGTTGTCAAGTTTTTAACATTTACTGCGTTTAACATTTATTGTAGTTCCCGTAGTGGTCAATTTTTCTTCTATTATTAAACAGATCATCAGCATTTCCTTTACTATGGCATTTCCATTAATATTTAGTTTATGTTGATTTATTGCTTTTTATGTAAATTTTATTTTGTCATAATTTGCTTTGACAGGCTAGCAGGTATTGAATTTCCTGAGTTCTTGCATATTTCAGAACATTTCTCAGTTGCCTTTGTACATGAAGAATAACTTAACTAGGTATGCAGTTATTGAGTCATACCTTATATTATTCAGAGCTTTATGTATATTACACCATTTTCTACTGGTATTAAATGTTCCTTTGGATAAAGCTGAGTTCAGCAAGGATTTTAACAACCCTGTCCCCAACACACACACTTTTATATCCCATAACCCTGTACATGACTTCTTCTTTCTGTTTAGATGCTCATCAGATTCTTCCCTTTTTAAAGATATATACTTTCAGTGTTTACTCTAGAGATTGCAACATATACTTTTGATTGATCGTAGTCTAATTTACTTGGTCAATGCAAAGAGCTTAAAAATTTTGACTCCATTTAACCTCCTATTAACATATATGCAATTATTGTTGTGTTTGTTAATTCTTTAGTTTTCTTTTTTTGCTTTTTTAAAAGTCAACTTTTTATTAAAGAAGTGAGCTTACAAAACAATCATGCATAATGTGCTGAATTCCTATGTATCACCTGTGATGGTTAGGCTAATGTGTCAACTCGGCCAGGTAATTGTGTCCAGGTGTTAGGTCCAGCAAGCACTGGCTAATTGAAATACAAGAGCATCTATGGACTTCGATCACCAGTGAGTTTACTGCATGGATGGCTGATTACATCTACATCAATCAGGGAGATTGCATCAGCAATGGGTGCCACTTTTATCCAATCAGTTGAATGCCTTAAAAGAGGAATTGATTTCAACATTCAGAGAGAATTTCCCAGCTCATCTTTGGACAGTCAACTTCTCCCAGAAACTCATCAAGGACCTTTCATCGGACTTTCATCGGAGCCCCTGGTTTGCAGCCTGCCTGCGGAACCTGAATTTATGCATCCCCACGGTCGCGTGAGAGACTCTTTTAAAAATTTCATATTATTGACAGATATCTCCTGTTGATTCTGTTTCCCGAGAGAAACCTGACTAATACATCACCCATCCACCACCACTTTACATTGTTGTGGAACATTTGTTACAGATTATGAAAGAACATCATCAGACTATTACCACTAACTATGATTCATAGCTTACTTTGGGTATATTTTTCTATACTGCCTATTATTAATACCATATATTAATACTGTACATTTTTTATAGTTCATGAGAGAACACGCTCATATTTGTGCTCTCAACCGCAGTACCTCTTCCACCACATGGTTCACTGTGTTTCTACAGTCCCATGCCTTGTATAGTCCATCCAAAGTGTACACTCAGTGGCTCTCACTTTCATCACAGAGTTGTGCAGTCATCACTTTAGTAAATTTTTGAATATTTTCCTTAGTCCAAAAGAAAAAAAATCCCATATCCCCTATTATTGACCCTTAGTGTTGATACAGTACCTTCTTTGACACTGATGCAAGAATATTACAATATTGCTATGAACTAGAGTCCATAAGTTACATTAAATGTATTTTCCCATGCATCACCATATTCTTACCACCTTGTAATAGTAATGTACATTTGTTCTAGTTCATAGAAGGACATTCTTGTATTTGTGCTATTAACCACAATCCTTATCCACCTCTGTGTTCACTATGTTATTCAGTCCCTAGCTTATTTTCTATCTTTCTTTCAATTGACATTTATATCTATAGACTACCCCTTTTAGCCACAATCCCATTTATAAACCAGTCATGTTAGTTATACTCTATAATGTGTTACCATTAACTCTATCCATTTCCACAATTTTACAGTCAAACTAATTAAATATTCTACATACATTAAGTATCACCACTCCTTCTCAGCCCTCACCCTATCTTCTAGTAATCTATAGTCTAGGTTTTAACCCCATGTATTTATACTTTGTTTTTAGTTCATATTAGTGAGGCCAAACACTATTTGTCCTTTTGTGTATGGCTTATTTCACTCAGCATAATGTCCTCAAGGTTCATCCATTTGTCCCAGTTTCATTTCTTCTTATAGCAGCATGGCATTCCATTGTATGTATATACCACATTTTGTTTATCTGTTCTTCAGTTGATGGACACTTGGGCTGATTCCATCTTTTGGCAATTGTGAATAATGCCGCTTTGAACATCCAGGTGCAAGTGCATGTCTGCTTCACTGTTTTCAGTTCTTCTGGATATATTCCTAGTAGAGGGATTGCTGGATCATACGTCAGTTCTATAATAGCTTCCTGAGGAATCGCCAGAGCTGTCTTCCACAGAGGTTGCAACTTTCTACATTCCCTCCAACATGAGGGAGTGTTCCTGTTTCTCCACATCTTCTCCAATACTTATTGTTTTATATATATATATTTTAAATAATGACCATTCTATAGGTGTGATATGATATCTCATTATAGTTTTGAGTTTCATTTTCCTAATAGCTAGTGATATTGAATATTTTTTTCATGTGCTTTTTTTGCCATTTGTATTTCCTCTTGAGAGAAATGTCTATGTCTTTTGCACATTTTTAAATTGGATTGCTTGTTCTCTCTTTTATTGTTGAGTTGTATGATCTCTTTATATAGCATGGAAATCAAACCCTTATCGAGTATGTAGTTTCTAACTCTTTTCTCCCATTGAAGTGGGTTGCCTTTTCACCTTCTTGACAGAGTACTTTGAATCACAAAAGTGTTCAAGTTTGAAGAAGTCCCGTTTATCCATCTTATCTTTTGGTGCTTGTGCTTTGGGTGTAAGGTTTAAAAGTCCATCACCTCCCACCAGGTCTTGAAGATGTTTCCTTATATTTTCTTCTAGGATTTTTATGGTTCTAGCTTTTATATTTAGGTGTTTGATCCATTTTGAGTTAGTTTTGTGTAAGGTGTGATACTTCACACACAAAACTATATATGGGTGGGTATATATGATTTTTTGGATATGGGTACCAAGTTCTCCCAATACCATTTGTTGAGGAGACTGTTCTGTCCCAGGTGGGTGGGCTTGACAGCCTTGTCAAAAATCAATTGACTGTAAATGTGAGGGTCTGTTTCTGAACCATCAGTTAGGTTTCCTTGGTCTATATGTTTATCTTTATGTCAGTACCATGTTTTTTGTTATTTTTTTAACCACTGTAGCTAGGTAATATGCTTTGAAGTCTGGAAGTGAGAGTCCTCCAACTTCATTTCTTCCTTTTTTAAGATGTTTCTGGTTATTCAGGGCCCCTTGTGCTTTTACTTTTCTGACATATGTGTTCATTGTCCTTTCCATTTCTGCTAAGATATCTGTGGGAATTTTGATTTGGATTGCATTGAATCTGGAAATCCCTTTTGGTAGAATTGACATCATAAGAATATTTAGTCTTCAAATCCATGAACACAGAATATCCTTGCACTTATTTAGGGCTTTTTTGAGTACTTCAAGAAATGTTTTATAATTTTCTGCATATAATTCATTTACATCCTTTGCTAAATTTAATCCTAGTTTGATTTTTTTATACTTGATCTCTTATAGTTAATTTTATTCTTGATTTCTTCTTAAAATTTTTCATTATTAATGTATAGAAACATCACTTATTTTATTGCATTGATATCATACCATCCACTATAGTGAATTAGATAGCACTTAGCTTTGTTGTGGAATTTTTGGGGAGTTTTCTATATATAGTATCATGTCATCTGCAACCAGGGAAAGTTTAACTTATTCCTTACCAGTGTGTATACCTTTTATTTCTTTTTCTTGCCTAATTAGTCTGACTAGAACTGACATTACAGTGGTAAATAATATTGGTTTTGGTGTTAGGGTAATCCTCTCTACATAGAATGATTTAGGAGGTTTTCCCTCTGATTTTTTTTTTTTTTTTTTTTTTTTGAAGAATATGTGTAGGATTGGTGTGTTTGAAACATTTGGTAAACTTCACCAGTGAACCTAACTGGTCCTGTAATTTTCTTTGATAGGAGGTTTGGATAACTGATTTGATCTCTTTATTTGTTATTGGTCTGTTGTCATCAATTTCTTCTTGAGTTAATGTAGGTAGTTTTTATCTTTCTAGAAACTTGTCCATTTCATCTAGTTTTGGGGGCAACAATTGTTCATAGTATCCTTTTATATTCTATTTTATTACTATGTTGTCTATGATAATGTTCCCCTTTCATTTCTGATTTTAGTTATTTCTGTCCTTTCTGTCTTTTTCAGTCTAGTTAAAGTTTTATTGATTTTATTCATCTTTATAATGAAACAACTTTTGATTTCCTTGACCCTCTCTTTTGTATTTTTATTCTCTATTTCATTTATCTCAACTGTAATATTTAAGATTTCATTACAACTGCTTTCTTTGGATTTATTATGTTCTTCTGTTTCTAGTACCTCAAGATGTGAGGTTAGGTCTCATATTTGAGATTTTTTGTCCTATTTTGTTGTAAGAATTCAGAGTTATAAATTTCCCTTTCAACAGTCCCATTGTTGTATCAATAAGATTAGGTATGTTTTATATTTCTCATTCACCTCAAGATATCTGCTAATTGCCTTTATGATTTCTTCTTTGACCCATTGGTTGTTTAATATTGTACTTTTTAATTTCCATGTATCACTGAATTTTCCACTAATCCTTTTATTGATTTATAACATCATTTCAGTGTTGCTAGAGAAGATTCATTGTATGAGTTCTATCTTGTTAAATGTATTGTGTTGTTTTGTGACCTAGCATATGGTCTATTTTGAAGAATGCCTCATGTATAGTAGAGAAGACTCTTTATTGATCTCTTATATATGAAATGTACACATGTTTGTTAGCTCCTATTTTCTTTGTCACTGATTTGTCCTTTTGAATATTGTTCAGGTCTTCCATTTCCTTATCAATCTTCAATCTAGATGTTCTCTCCATTATTAAATGTTGTATATTGAAGTTTATTACTAGATTATAGAACCATGTTTTTCTCCTTTAAAAAGTGTCAATATTGTTTGATTATTGTTGGTTTCTACTGATTCAATGCAAACATATTTATAGCTGTCATGTCTTCTTGAATTGACCACTTTATCAGGATATAGTGTACTCATTTGTCCATTTTAAAAGTTGTAGATTTGAAGACTATTTTAGCTGTTAGTAGTATGGATACTCCAGCTCTCTTTTGGTTACTATTTTTATATTTGCATGGAATATTTTTTCCATCCTTTCACTTTCAATCAACTTTTATCCCAATTTTTTTTTCAACCAACTTTTGCCTTTGAATTTTGGGTAAGTTTCTTATAAAAAGCATATAGTTTAAAAATTGTCCAATTTTTGCCTTTTGATGGAGAATTTTGGTCATTTCCATTTAAAGTAGTTACCAAGCCCAGGACCAGATGGCTTCACAGCTGAATTCTACCAAACATTCCGGAAAGAGCTAACACCAATTCTACTTAAGCTCTTCCAAAATATAGAAGTAGAAGGAATATTGCCTAACTCATTCTATGATGCCAGCATTACCCTAATACCAAAACCAAACAACTATACCACTAGAAAGGAAAATTACAGACCAATTTCTCTAATGAACCTAGATGCTAAAATCCTTAACAAAATACTTGCTAATAGCATTCAACAACATATCAAAAGGATTATACACCATGACCAGGTGGGTTTCATCCCGGGTATGCAAGGATGGTTCAATATAAGAAAATCCCTGAATGTAATACACCACATAAACAAACTGAAAGAAAAAAATCACATGATCATCTCTATAGATGCAGAAAAAGCATTCGACAAAATTCAGCACTCTTTCCTGATAAAAACACTGCAAAAGATAGGAATAGACGGAAACTTTCTGAATATGATAAAGGGTATATATGAAAAACCCAAAGCTAACATCATCTTCAATGGTGAAATCCTAAAAGCCTTCCCTCTGAGATCGGAAACAAGACAAGGATGCCCACTATCACCACTCCTATTTAACATTGTCTTAGAAGTACTTGCTCAAGCACTGAGGCAAGAAAAGGATATAAAAGGCATCCAGATTGGAAAAGAAGAAGTAAAACTTTCATTATTTGCAGATGACATGATCCAGAAAGCCCAGAGAAACCTACAAAAAAGCTTCTAGAACTTATAAAGGAGTTCAGTAATGTCGCAGGCTATAAGATCAATGCTCAAGAATCAGTAGCATTTCTGTACACCAATAACAAGCACTCAGAGGAGGAAATCAAGAAAAAAATGCCATTTACAATAGTAACTAAAAGAATCAAATACCTAGGAATAAATTTAGCTAAAGATGTAAAGGACTTATATACAGAAAACTACACAACACTGTTAAAGGAAATCAAAGAAGACTTAAATAAATGGAAAAATATTCCCTGTTCATGGAAAGGAAGACTAAACAACATCAAGATGTCTATCCTACCCAAACTAATCTACAGATTTAATGCAATCCGAATGAAAATCAACACTATATTTTTTAAGGAACTGGAAAAAATAACCACAAAATATATTTGGAAAGGTAAGAGGCCCCGAATTGCCAAAGACATACTGAAAAAGAAAAATGAAGTTGGAGGTATCACATTACCAGACTTTAAAACTATTGCAAAGCTACAGTGATCAAAACTGCATGGTATTGGCACAAGGATAGACCAACTGACCAATGGAATCGAATTGAGAGTTCTGATATAGATCCTCACATATACAGTCATCTGATATTTGACAAGGCTACCAAGCCCACTCAGTTGGGAGAGAATGGCCTCTTTAACAAGTGGTGCTTGGAGAACTGGATATCCATATCCAAAAGAATGGGAGAAGAATACCATCTCACACCTTATACAAAAATCAACTCAAGATGGATCAAAGATCTAAATATAAGAGCCAAAACCATAAAGACCTTGGAAGATAATGTAGGAAAGCATCTACAGGACCTTGTATTAGGAAATGGTTTCATGAAGTTCACAGCCAAAGCATGAGCAGCAAGAGAAAAAAATAGGTAAATGGGATCTTCTCAAAATTAAAATCTGCACCTCAAAGGACGTTATTAAGAAAATAAAAAGGCAACGTACCCAATGGGAGAAAATATTTGGCAACTATATATCTGATAAGAGCCTAATATCCTGCATATATATATAAAGAAATCCTACACCCTGAAAATAAAAAGACAAACAACCCATTTAAAAATTGGGCAAGTGAACTGAAAAGACACTTCTCCATGGAAGAAATACAAATGACTAAAAAGCACATGAAAAAATGCTCAACTTCACTTGCTATCAGGGAAATGCAAATCAAAACTACAATGAGATACCATTTTACACCCATCAGAATGGCAGCTATTAAAAAAACAGCAGACTCTAAGTGTTGGAGAGGATGTGGAGGAATAGGAACCCTCATCCATTGCTGGTGGGACTGTGGAATGGTCCAGCCACTGTGGAGGACAGTTTGGTGGTTCCTCAGAAAACTAACAGTAGATCTTCCGTATGATCCAGCAATTCCACTGCTGGGTATATACCCAGAAGAACTGAAAGCAAAGACATGAACAGATATATGCACACCAATGTTCATAGCAGCATTGTTCACCATTGCCAAAAGTTGGAATCAGCCCCGGTGCCCATCAACAGATGAATGGATAAGCAAAATGTGGTACATACATACAATGGAATATTACTCAGCTGTAAGAAGGAATAAAGTGCTAACACACGGAATAACGTGGATGAATCTTGAAGACCTTATGTTGAGTGAAGCAAGCCAGGCATTGAAGGATGAACAGTATATGACCTCACTGATTTGAACTGAGGAAAGTGAGCCGTCTCTGAGAACAATTATCTGAAAGATAGGTTAACAAGGGAGAGAAAGAAAAGAGTAGGCTTTGAGCCATCACCCATATGGACATAATCTATGGTAAAGGGATAGAGTATAGTTGCATATTGAAGGATAGGACAGATGGGTTGTGATATTACTGGGTTTGGTGGTGCAGGGTTGACAGGTGTGTAGATTAGGAAGGACAGGTTGGAATACCCAGGGCATGTAACTATGAATCTTGACATTCCATGAGTCAAGACAGTGGAGTGTCATATGCCCCAGGGGGATGGGGAGGAAGGAACAGTTAAGATCAAATGGGGTATTTAGTGGTCATGGGAAAGGTTTTTCATTACCTTACAGTAATGGACACAGGACATGGTAAATATAAAAAAAAAATTATTAAACTGTACCATCTAAATTATAAACTATACTGTAACCATTGACAATGTTTAGTTGCTATATTTCACTATCTGTATAACAGTTATAACAATGCTAACATCCATTTTTTAAAAAAAGTTTTAATATGGGGTGGGGAAGGGGGAGGGAGGTTGGGTATGTGGGAGTCTCTAGTATTTCGTGTGTGACTTTGCTGTGACCTAAAACTTCTTTGAAAATTAAATGAAAATTTGAGAGACACTGGGGAATGAGAGGGGGAAGGTTTCACAGTACACTGGACATCCGATAATACAGTGACAAAAGGAAAAAAGAATTTTTTTTAAAAAGAAATTTATTTTTGTTTATTTCCCAGTTTTTGAATGTCCCAATCCGCTAATTATATTTTATTTTTAGTTTAGTTTTTTTTTTTTCTTCTGAGTTTCCTTGTACTTATCTCTTGCATTTAAGCTTATCATTATTATTTCTTTTTCCTATTAATTGTATTTGGTTATTATATGGGCTTCATGTTCAAGGAAGGTTTAGATCACAGAAGGGTTACAATGGGGCTGCAGAGGATCATTGGTGGGGGGTGTCTGGGAGGGGGATTTATGGGAGTAAGTTCATCTGAATATACATGAAAGATATGTAAAATTGTTCAAATGGTCAAGGGATGGGGCATGGTCACGGTGGGTAGACAATCACTCAATAAATGAGGGAATCTTAATTTCCAGCCTGGAGAGCTCTGCTACATTCTCCAAGGGAGCAGCAACAGTCCCCTGAGTGCAGGGGCACTGTCTGGCAAAAGAGGATGGCCCATTGATGGGTTCTTGTTATTGATGACTAGCCTTATGAGTCTTTGCTCTTGTAATGGAAACTTAGCCTACTGTTATGGGGTGCCTAAGGGTTGCCACCTGAGAGCCTCCTTGTGCTCAAATGTGGCCTCTCTCTAAGCCAAACTCAGCATATGAATGCATTACCTTCCCCCCAATGTGGGACTTGACTCCCAGGGATGAGCCTCCCTGGCAACGAGGGATTAATACAAAGTGCCAACTGGAAACACGGTTGGAAAAAGACCTTGAATAAAAGGGAGCAAAGGTAAAGAGAAATGAGTTCATGTGGCTAAGAGACTTCAAAGAGAGTCGGGAGGTCATCCCAGAGGTAACGCTTATGCACACCTCAGTAGGATCTCATAGAACACCAAAGTGGATATCACCCCACACAGAGGGGCTCCTGAGGGCTCTGGAGACACCCAGGTCCTGTATAAGGGGGGATAGCCCCAGAGATTGATGCCTTATCAGTAGGCTGTACTTTGAAATCTGTGCTCCTGAGAGTGACAGAGTTGGACTCAAATAAGTCCTCCCTGCACATGGTCCATCAGTCCCTTCTCTTCAAACTCATATGTGATGCTGGAATTTTTAGGTGTACTTCCAGAAACTGGAGCCTCTGGCCTACCTATGTGCCAGGTGTGCCTGGACTCTCAGTGCAGCTGCAACTCCTACCCTCAATGGACTCATCCAAGTCACCTTGGGAGGAGATGACTATAGGCAACGGCCATCCCAGGGAATGGAGCGGGCCTGCAGCTGCAGGCGGGATAATCCTAACCACCGTATCCATGGGATAGAAGGCCTCTCTCACTTGGAGGTGGAGTGGACATCACCATCCCAGTCCCCTTAGGATTGGGGGAAGAGCTATGGACTAGAGTGGACTTGATGGTATTCTGTTGTACACATATGGTGATTCTAGCAATGGAAGAAATTATAACAGTGAGGTGCAGCCGGTGGCCACTGGATGCTCTTGGGGCAGGGAGGGGAAAGGCAGTTGAAAACAGGGGCTTTTTCGGGACTTGGGGATGTCCTGAGTGGTGCTGCGGCAACAGATGTAGACCGTTTTACATCAGCATATAGCATGCAGAACTGTGTGGGAGAGAGTGTGGTCTTCGATGTGAACTGTGGTCTATGTTTGGTGGCAAGGCCCCAGGATGTGTATATCTATTGTGGATGATGTGCCACACTGATGAAGGATGTTTGTGTGGGATGTTGTGGGAGGTGTGGGAGGTGGGGAACATGGGAATCCCTGTAATTTCTGTTTAATATCTAGGTAATCTAAGCACCTTTTAAAACATATATATATATATATATAAAATAACATTTATGTAAGCAAATGCACATATATGCATATATATTTATATATCATTTTACAAATATTGGTATGTATTGTGAAAAATTTGATTTTTACCCACAATAAAAAAAAAAAAATAGTTACCAGTAATGCACAACTTTCTAGTGCCATTTTAGCTTCTTGCACTTTGTATGTTTTATACAATTCTTCCGTTAAGGAATATTTTCATATCTGTTTGATATTTTGGATTGTAGCATTTGGGCCCCTTCTAATTTCCTTCTATTTTTTTTTTTTTTTCAGATATTTCTTTGTGGTTACTATTGTATTTAAATAAAACACCCTGAATTTACAACAATCTCCTTTGATTTGATTCCAATTTAATTTCAATACCATATTAATTGTTCCTATACCCCACAATCCCCTCACTTCCTTGTTTTATTTGTTACAGATTACATTTATACTCATTAAGTCCAATAGACCATAGAATTGTAATTACTTCTTAAGCATGTATTTTTAGAATCTGTACAAATAAAATGTGAAGTTACATTAAAAATATAACACAGAGGTTTATAAATACCCTTATGGTTACTTTTATCAGATATCTTTATTTCTTTATGATGCTTCTATACACAAACTAATGTCCTTTCCTTTCAGTCTGAAGAACTCTGTTTAGTATTGCTAGTAGGACAGTTCTAGCAATGATCATCTTCCTCAGCCTTTATCTGGTCATTTTAATCTCTTCTTCATTTTTAAGACAGTCTCTCTGAATAAAAAAGTTCTTTGATGAAATTTTTTCCTGCATCACTTAAATATTTCATCCTACTATCTTTGTGCTTCCATGTTTTTTGCTGAGAAATCAGCAATTAATTTTGTAGGGAGTTCCTTTTATATGACATGTTGTTTTTCTCGTATAGATTTCAGAAATCTCTCCTTGTTTTGGTATTCTATATTTATACTACAGTCTATTGTTTCTCCTCAAGTTTATCGTTTTTTTTTTGTTTTTTTTTTTTTTCTGGTCTTCTTGAGTGTGGCCATGTGTTTCATTAAATTAGAGAAGTTTTCTGCCATTATTTCCTTGAATATTTCTTCTGCTCCTTTCTTGCTTTTTTCTTCAGAGTCTCCTGTTATGACTATAGTGTTATTCTCTGGGGTGTTCCACATGTCTCTCATGCTCTTTTCTTTTATTGTTACCTATTTTTTTTTTCTCCTGTATAACCTCAACCATTTTAATTTTGCTGTCTTAATTTCACTTATTTGTCCTTTTGGATAGCCAATACTCGGTCTTTTTTGAGAATTTCTGAAGTTCTATCTCATTCCTTTAAATGTGTCATAATTTCTTGTGTCTTTGTCTTATTAATTTTTGTTTCACAATGTACACTTTAATATTTTAATGTTTTATCTATGGGATTTAGTTTATGAGCTGTCTGTTTCTGAAGTTTGCATACACCTAATTATATACCATATTTGTCATTGAGTGTCATGAACTAACAAAAACAGAAAAAAATCAATGCATACAAAATCTTTCTCTGTATTTGAAAATTGGTTCTGTATTGGCTTGTGCTCTCCTTAAGAGTTTAGTTTTCCTATCAAGAAGGTCTGCCTGAGGTAAAATGTGGGATCCTCCCTTTTTCTGAGACTGTGTGCTATCCTGAGCTCATTTTAGGGCCTTATCAATTTCCTGTTTACTGGAATTGGAATGGCTTCCCTATCCCTATGAAACTGAATTTCTTTCCTTCAAGGTGCCCTATTGTGTGTCTTCTAGACAGGAATCCTTCCAGGCTACTTTGAATTGTAATTTACTCTGCTTTAACTGTCTGCAACCTGTTTCTGACTGTAGGGAAAGTTGTGGAAAGAACAAGATAGAGATGAGCACCCTAAGTTAAGCTGTCAGGCTGCCACTGGATAGATTCGAACCAATATACATGCACTCCAGCATGCCCATAGGGGTGATCCTACTGCCTCTAAAACAGAATCAGAGACACACAATAAGAGCTCAGGTCTATATCACACTGTGCCTGCGAGAGGCTAGGGTAGAGGCCAGCTTGTGCTACCAGTTTTAACTTGCATTTTCTTGATTCTGGATTCACCATTACTCCAATCATTTAATTCAGTTTTAGAATTTTGAGGAACATAGTTGATGGACACTTGGGCTGGTTCCATCGTTTGGCAATTGTGAATAACATCCAGGTGCAAATGCATGTCTGCTTTGAACATCCAGGTGCAAATGCATGTCTGCTTCACTGTTTTCAGTTCTTCTGGATATATTCCTAGTAGAGGGATTGCTAGGTAATACAGCAGTTCTATATTAGCTTCCTGAGGAATCTCCAAAACTGTCTTCTACAGAGGTTGCAACTTTCTACATTCCCACCAACATGAAGGAGTGTTCCTGTTTCTCCACATCTTCTCCAGTACTTATTGTTTTATGTTTTTCTCTTCCATGTCTACCTGAAGTTTGTCAATTTATATCACCTCTCCTTCTGTTTATCTTACAATATCACCTTCATCTCTCCTACACTTTTTGGAAGGATCATCATGGAGAAGGGACTTAATGGAGAAAAGGTTCTCCTGGGGGAAGAAACCTTGGGGTGAATGGTACTAATGTGGAAGGGTTATTATGGAAAAACCTTCCTTGAAAGGGTTGGGTCCTCATGGGGAAATAAACGATCCCTAAAGGGGAAAGGTCCTGTTGGGGAAGCATCCTCACAGGAATGCGTCTTCATGGGGGAGGATCCTTGTGGAGGAAGGGTTTTCCTGGTTTTAGGATCCCCATAGGAGCAAGATTATCATGGGGTAAAAGTCTCTGTCAAGGAAGGGTCCTTATTAGATTTATCCTTCTATCAGGACCCTTCCTCCATGAAGAATAATCATCTTTCAAGACTCTTGCTTCTTAAGGACTCTTACTTCCAGAAGTGGCCTTGGGAGAGCATCTGGGAAAATTAGCCTCTAACTCTGATGATTTCCTGAGATCCTCCAGCCAGGTCACTTGACCTCAGCCCTCACTAGGCATAGCCTCTCTTGGCACTGAGCCAAGGCCAAGTCTTTTCTCTTCAATTTGGTTATATATCTGGCTCTCCAGGTGGAGGACCAGTGGTAGCAGGTGGGTATGGATCAGACCATCATTGTAACAGTGACCCTAATTATTATCCTCTGGCTGGGTTTTCAGGAAAATGGATGTTCAGGTAATATATCCAGTAGCTCAGAATCTAGACAGTGGGTTTGCTGGTGGGACAGGAGAACCACATCAGAGTAAACAATCTTCTCCAGGATGGTATGAGATGTAGTAGAGTTCTATGGTCCCTGTTAAAAGCAACTATTAATCAAGAGGAAGTAGAGGAATAAGCTATAGAATAGAACCAAATGGAAGGAACAAATATTAAATTCAACTATTGTTTTGTTCATTCAATTATTCAACATTCTTTTCTGGAGTACCTGAATGCAGTAAGTTAGATGAAGGCTATATTTGGGCTAGGATGAAAAAACTAGAAGAATTTTGACAAACAGGTAACAGTGGAAAGAGATTTCTAGCTAAGGAAGTATCAAGAGCAAAGATATGAAGAAGCACGATGTAACAAAGTTATTTTACAAATATATATTGAGTACCTTCATGTGGCAAAGACTATGGCTGCAATGCCAAGCAAAACTGATGGACCCTATTCTCATGTTGTTTATAGTCTAGTCGGGGAGAGAACATTAAACATATGTAGTGCTTCAAATTGTGGTAATTTGAAAGGACAAGTATAGCATACTAAACAGAAGGATCAGTGTGTATTAAAAACCTGGGGCATTTAAAGGTCAACATCATGATTTTTTTTTTTTTTGGAAAAGTCTGGTGTGCCCCTGTACCAGGAGTTCAGAGTTGGTAAAGAGATTGTGAGAGAAGAGCCTTGAGAAGCATTATAGTATCAAATCATAGAAGACTGTGCTAAGGAGTTTTGATGGGATTCTTTAAGCAGTAAGTATCTAGAACAGGTCTTTCAGGAAGAGCATGATCCAAATCATGTGACAAAAAGATAAACCTGTTGGTAGTATGTAGAACTGGAGAAGTAAGAGACTGAAAGAGAGGAAATGCATTAAGATGCCATTGTAGCAATCCAAGCCCCAAATGTTGAATGTCTGAAGTAGAAAAACATCTGTGGGGTTAGGAAAACAGAAGGCAGATGTGAAAGCTTTAATAATCCCTTCTCAGTGATCAGAGATGGAGCCTGCACATATGTGTGACCTACTGTGAGAAAGAAAGGGAGAGCCAGAGCGAGAGTGAGAGCGAGAGGGACAGGGACAGGGATAGGGACAGGAACAGTGAGAGGGAGAGGAAGAGATGGGAATGTAGAGACAGGAAAGAGAGGGAAGTAAAAGATGGCTCAATGTTTCTAGTATAGGTGATTTGGAAATTAAGTATGAGTCTTACTGAATTGAGTCCTTATATGCTTGTGAGAGCTATCATGTACAAACATCTTTGATAGTAAAATAACATGGAGAAGATGTGTGTGGGGTGAGATTGAGAGAACTTGCTTGGGAATTAGGAGACCCGGGTCCTGCTCCTATGTCTTCCATTAACTGGCTACCCGACTGGGAATAAAGCTGTTAACTTCTCTAAGCCTTAATCTCTTCACTGTTAATATGCTTGGCTTGCTGGTCTTTTCAGTTGGCTACAGTCTGTTTTGAAAGTCTATATATGTCTGCTTCCTACTGGAAATGCAAATCAGAAATTTGTTTTCCTTCTGGTTGCTTGGAATCTCAAAATAGAGGAAAGACACCTGAATGAAGCGTTAACACAGACTTTGCATTTCATTTAAGGGGATCTCAGAACTCTAAATTTTCTCTTAGGTTCCTTTGAGGTCTTTCATCCCAGGGACTGTCACCATGTGTTCTCAATCTTGCCCACATTTTACAGCAGGTATATGTAGGTGGAGCTCAAAGTTAAAAATAATTCAAGAGAACTGTCATATCTTTTATTGCAATTTGTTGTTCTGATGAAGCTCTTAAATTGTCAGCCTTTTGCTTAGTGTTTAAAAAGAACTAGAAACAATGACAGTGGCCACTAATAATCATTTCATCCTTCCAAACCTCTTTCCTAAACCAATCTCCCCAACATACATAACAGCAATGTGATAAGAATTTTCTATATACACCAAGGGTATAATGATTGTAATGGAATCCTTATTGACAATAGTTACAAAGTTGGGTCATATGTTGAGAAAGCAGGTGCAACCTTGATGAGCTGCCTAGAGTGCAGATTCCAACAAATAGGTCATGTAGCTTGAACACTGTAAATAAAAAAGCAACTTAGGGTGAGACTGAAAAAGGAGTACTCAGTGCCATCACCTTGGGAAAGCCACCTCAGTTATTTGATGTTTCCTACGAGCTGATCCCCTCATAGTTTAATTATTGGTGATATTTGAGATGCCAGGCAGTGCTCCAGAAGGAAGGATGCCAGCTGAGGGGTTTAAATGGGAATCTTTTTGCCATTCCATGTCACTGAAGAATTTTCCATCGGGTTGCTTTGAAACCCATCCAAATATCTACATACTGGAATGGATTAGACCTATGGTTTTAAGTGCACTGTAGAAGAATTATTGACGTCTTACTTAACGATGATTGTTCCTTGATAACATCTCTGGTTTTGAAATCATCATGAAATTATTCTCCCAACTTCTGTTCCAGATGGCCCTCTTAAGTCCACAGAACTAATTCCTCCAGTCTTTCAAATCTCCACGGATGTGACCTAATAAACAAAGAAATTCCTTTGTCATGGATATAAATTAGCAAATGGTGTCATCCTAAAGCTTCAAGGACTTTTGGTAAAAAACAGTGGAGATGAGAAGGAAGAACTGATCAGTTCCCATTCACCCCACAGAGAGGAGAAACCCACCTAGGAAGTTAAGAAGACTCCTGACAAACAAAGCAAAACATCTTAGTAAAATCTTTTTGCCTGTATCAGCAGGATCTGGAAATGAGGACTGGTTCTTGGCAATCAGTGTGTGTGTGGGGAAAATTACAATCAGGTTAGAGTTTCCAACCAAGGTGTGGAAGGACCTATGCAAAGTGAGAATAATCCCAGCGGGGTACCTCACGTGGCCTGTAATGTGAAAATATGAATGATGAACTGAAGGTGATGGGAACACTAGGCTGGCAGGCTGGTTGGTGACAGGGTTCTATCTCAGCAGGCTTCCTTTTTTTTTTTTTTTACATTAGGTTTATTTTTTCCCCATATACCACCCTATTATTTACACCTTGCATTAGTGTGGTACATTTGTTATAATTCATGAAAAAATATTTTTGTACTTGTATACTATTAACTATAGTCCATGATTTATAGTGAGGTTCACTGTATTATACAGTCCTATATTTTATCTTTTAATTTTTATTATAGTAACATATATATGATATAAAAATTCCCCCTTTATCTATATTTACACATATAATTCAATGCTGTTAATTACACTCACTGCCATCCATTTCCAAAACTTTACAATCAACTGAAATAGAAATTCTGTACAAATTAAGCATTAATTCCCTGTTCTCTGCCCTCAACCCAGCCCCTCATAATCTATATTCCAGATTTTAACTCTATGAATTGCTTATTCAAATTATTTCATATCAGTGAGATCATACAATATTTGCCCTTTTGTGTCTGGCTTGTTTCAGTCAACATGATGTCTTTAAGGTTCATCCATGTTGTCACATATATCAGAATTTCATTGTTTTTTATGGCTGAATTATACTACATTGTATGTATATACCATATTTTATTTATATGCTCATCGGTTGATGGACACTTGGGTTACTTCCATCTTTTGGCAATTGTGAATAATGCCATTATGAACATTGGTATACAAATATCTGTTCAAATCCCTGCTTTCAATTCTTCTGGGTATATACTTACTTAGTAGAGGGCTTGCTGGCTCATGTGGTAATTCTATAATTAGCTTTCTGAGCAGGTTTCCTTTCGTTTGGTCAGGTGGGTGTGTGGAGAATGGAGAGGGTTCAAAATTTGGACAGAATCTTTTCCCAAAAGAATATTTCTGCGCAAGCCTGACCCTGACTCTTTCCACCTGTATTTACCAAAAAGGTCCACACCATCCCTTAAAAGCCAGCCATTTCTCAATAAATACAAAACTCCCTTTTCTCTCATCTTTTCCTTAAAATTCGAGCAGAAACCCATGTAAATTTCAATAGCACCTGAGTCAACTCCTAAAACTAAAAGACATAGACATTCTACCCTATGTAAGAAGGAGTATATAAAAACCTTTATCAATATTTGTATACATAGCATTTATAACTCTTTTTATATCTACAACATTCTTTATCCATCTATAGATCTATAAAAACAGTAATAAAAGTTAAGGAAACCAATTTGGGCAAATAGTCTCTTTTGAACAAACTGCTATTAACAGGATAAAAATAAAAATAACAACAGTAACAACTCAAGAGATCTTAAAGGGTATTAAATCAGTAAAACATAAGTAGAGAAACATGAAAGGAACAGTTTGAAAGCAGGAAAGAGTTCACAGAAATAAAAATCTATGATTGGAGTACTCAAAAATACTTAAAGGAGGCTATTGCCGAATGGCTTCTGGACTAACCTGAATAATTTACTGAGTGCATATTTCATTTCCCATGAGTCCTCCCAAAAGTTTATCCAGATAGAGCTCAGATAAAACATAAAATTATAAACATAAAATAAAGAGTCCTAACTGTTGAGTGTTGTAAACAAAGAAGGAATAGCTATCTGAGTCCCTGGCTGGGCTAATATCACAAAAGACAAATCCTTTCCTTTTTTGATGGATTAGGTCCACGAGTACTCTGATTTTTCTCATCTGCAGAGACCAGGGAAGTGTGGATACATTAATCAAATGCAGCAATACCATTATTTGAATACAGACCCAAACCTCTTATAATATTCCCCTTCCCTTTTCTTGTTCATAAAAACAGGTCTATATCTCCACTGGACTTTTTTTCCTCAGTGATGTAACATCAGGCATGAGAAGTTGTTTTTTGATGGCTTAGATACTACTAAAAATAACCATATGAGTGGGGTCTAATTATTCTTAATTCAACTTCCTTGTTTCCGATAAGGGGACAAAAGTTGACTAATAATTAGGGTGATCACATAATTCATTTCCAAACCAGAACCTTTCTTGGAGTGAAAATAGGAGCTATTAATAATTGTGCTAGGACAATGGGCAAAATGGGATTAATGGGCTGCCTGCTTACAATCACAATCAAAACATATATCTAGCCAGATTTCACTGATTTATTATACATTTCAAACTAAAACACACTTAATATCTAAAACAAATGTGGTTATATAATTCTTTATTTTAATTCCTCCCTGCAGGGGAAATAAACATATAATATTCTGTTGAAAATGCCTTATGTAGGCTGACACATGCTTTCCTTTTTCCTGACCTTCCTGGGATAAGGTAATCACAAATAGAACTTAAGAAATATATTGTTATAAAAACAATGAACAATGATTGCCCTCACAGAAAATGGATTTAAGAGCCTGGTAGGTGCTGGAAAAATATTTCTGGAACTCAGAGAAAAATAAAGATGTTAAGATTTTGTGTAAAAGCAAGAATGATGGGGAAAAAAGGGAGAGAAGTACATTTCCCTAAGATAAAAAAATAGAACAACCAACAACAACAACAAAAAACCCCTAACAACAAAAGTCTAGAGATAAGGAAAGATTCAAGGAGGGCCAGATAAGATAAATGAATAGAGATCCACTTCCAGATAGAGCACAATGATAGTTTAGAATTTTAGGGCTAAAGCAAAAACAATCCACTAAGTTTCCATGCAGAAAAAAAAAAGGTAAAATAAAACGTAAGCTATCATTTATTTATTCAGCAAATATTTGTTGAGTACTGCGGTAGATTCTATCATTGTTCCCAAATTGCTACCCTACCTGTAAGAGGATTAATACATCTTTGCTTGTTGCCATTCATTTGCAGCGCTTAACTGTAGGAGGAATATTAATCTATTGCTATCAGGCTTAACTATGTGACTTCTCTTGGTGATTGGAACATGACTGGAAGTGTTGTGTGCTGCACCTGAGCAGATATAGGAGCAAGCTTTTTACATTGTGTCTGGCTTGTTTTACTCAACATTATGTCTTTAAGGTTCATCCATGTTAGGGACATTTATAAGACAATGAAAATATGGAGCAAAATGAGCTCTTAAGAATGAAGAATTTGGTTTAAAAGGACTGGTAATGAGCATTGAAAATATAGGCTCACTTCAATTTGTTAATTCATTCATTTCACAAATATTTATTAAATGCAGGTAATACTGTTTTCCTAAGGAATTCAAGAAAATCAGCTGCAAAACTATGAGGGCTAATAAAAGAGTTTCCTACACTGGCTAGTTAGAAAAGTACACATATAAAACACCATTTAGATTTCTTGTATACTTGAGGATATAATTAGGAAAGAGATCTCCATCATCATAGCAACAAAATTACATCATTCCCAGGAATGCAGCTAATGAGAAATGTGACACAAGGAAGACTTTACTGAGGGATATAAAATGAATAAGAAGATTTATTAATGCAAAGGTATTCATTTCCACTATATTAACTCATATTTAGTGGAAAGAAGAAACAGGTTCAAAGAGCCTGAATGACTTGCCCAAGGCTGCGGTACCAGCAAGAAAAGAAATCAGAATCTGAAACCTAGTGTCTCAGACTCCAACCTGTGTTGTTTTCATGATTTCATATGACATCAAACTAGCAAGTAAAAAAATATGCGTGGTTTAGGGTAAAGGTAATTTTGTGCTCTAAAATTGCATGAAAGAAACTGGTCTATGTGTCTTGACTATGCAGGAGAAACACGCTCCATTCAGGCCCTTGGAAAGCCTTCTCTGTCAGCTTCTTCTTGCACTGATAAACCCAGGTATCCCAGCTGCACCATCTGGGTGTGACTAGCATCGCTACCTTCAGTGAAAAGAATCCTTACTCAGTTTCAAGCTGTGTTCTAGCTGGATCTCCAGATTCCAATGTCCTTTCCCTGATGGGGTCTAGAGTAGCTCCCATATCCTTGAAGGCCAGTATTGACTTTTGCCCTTGATCATGGTCTTGTTGATGTTTGTTTTGTAGCTTCCACAGTCACTGAAGGCAATGATACATCATGCCTGGGCCCTCCCCCGTCTGAGTTTACTTTTCTTTTTAAAGATTTATTTATTTCCCCCTTCCCCATTGTTTGTGCTTGCTGCCTGCTCATTGTGTGCTCTCTGTGTCTGCTTGTCTTCTTTTTAGGAGGCACCAGGAACCGAACCAGGGGCCTCCCATGTGGGAGGGAGGTGCCTAATCACTTGAGCCACCTCCGCTCCCCGTTTGTTGCATCTCTTATTGTGTTTTCTTGCTGTGTCTCTTGGTTGCGTCATCTCACTGTGTCATCTTGTTGTGTCAGCTTGCCATGCCAGCCCGTCGTGTCTGCTCGTCTTCTTTAGGAGGTCCTGGGAACTAAACCGGGGACCTCCCATGTGGTAGGTGGGCACCCAATTGCTTGAGCCACATCCGCTTCCCCATCTCTGTGTTTACTTTTGATGATGCAGGATAACCATGTCCTAATCCATGTGATTATTTAGCATATCACTCTTTGCACTGTCTCCTGTGACATGTTGGTCACTTTCAGTGCTTTCTGATACTCTCACACAAAATAGCGGGGCTCTTGATACTTGGTCTTTAAATCTTTTTGTGAGGTTCTTAAATACGGCAAGCTAGAGAGCTTAATATTTACTGACAGTCTTGCAGTTGAATACAGCCCTCCTCTCCCAGATGTGGAGGCAAAGTCAAAAGACAGACTAAGTGAACATCTTTCTCTCTCCCCTTCTGCTACAATAATTTTTAACTGGGCACTTTCCCCACTTTCCTTATAGCTAGGTGTGCCCATGTAATTAAATTCTGGACAGTGGGATATTAGGGGTATGTGCAATTTCTGAGACATGTCTTTGGAGTGAGGGCATCCATTTCCCTCCTCCTTCCATCCTGCTTCTGAGAAGGTAGATGTAAATTTGAGCCATTTTCACACATTTTCATGTGGATGAAACATCCTTGGGATGGGAGATCAACAGGATAGTAGGAGCCTGGGCCACAGATAAATTTGCAAGCCAGACATTTCTTACCAACTTGCACTTTTAAAAAAAAAAGAAATAAACTTCTGTCCAGTTTACGCCTCTGTTATTTATGGTGAGTGTCACAGGCAGGCAAATTTACACCATTAACACAACCTCTCATTCGTGTACATCTCTAAACGTAGCTGGTTCACCCCAACACTGTCTCCTCAAGGAAAGATTCCTTCCCTTCTGGCACAATGTCTTGAAGGTTAAGGAATTCCTTTGCTTGATGCTGTTGGTTTGGAGTGCTAACCACTCAGTTTCCATCTGTCCAGCCCTCATTAACATGACTACATTTCCAAAATCAGCATGTGTAATAGACATTTCCTTCTCTATTCTTTTGGGGCACATGCTACATAATTATATTCTTCCTGCTACCCTGTGCACTCCTCCAAGGCAGCCATTCTGTCTTGCAATTGATATAGCCTCTGTGCCTATTGTACTGCTCAACTTAAGCATTCAGGAAATGTGTGTGGAATGTGTGAAAGCAGTGGAGGACATATAAACAAACTCTTACTCCATCTCTTTTCTTCATCTTATATTGGTCCACAGGGATCTGCAATGAAGCATAAACCTTTGGAGTCAGAGAAAGTGTCTTTGTAACTCCCTGGGCAGCTTGGACAGCTCTCTGCGTTACAGCTAATGATGGAGGTGGGGAGAATTCTTCTTTGGGCCAGGAGAGAAGCAGAAGCAGCAGGTTCTATAGGGCTCAATAAGGGAACTTTCTATTATTGCTTCATTAACTTGAAATTAGCTCTGTGATTATGAAGTCACTTTATTCCTATACAGTTTGTCCCCCACTGAGTGGTAATAATTTAATTGATTCTAAATTTGGGGACCTTTTAATATATATGGTTTATTAACAAAGTGACATTACCAAAGTTTAATTAAAAGAAGACATCAGTATTTCAAGTAAAAATTTAGCCATTTCTTTTCAGTGTTCCTAAATCAATGATCATCTACTGTGTGAAACCCCAAATCTTCAGAAGCTCTCAAAGGATCATTCCTACAATACCTCATCCACTATTCTAGTTAAATACAAAAACTTGAATTGTGATCACCCTTGGGCATGCCTTGGACACCCAAAAATTGTGCATTTATAATATTCTAGAGGTGAGCTTTATAGTTTTCATCAGATTATCATAGGTCATTGGCTCAAAACAGACTGGCACCTGCTGTGGTGCTTACCAGAGCCACAGATGCTAATTAAACCTTCTTCCCTTTTCCCCCAGTTCTTGTTGTCTGAGTAGAGGTCTCACCAGAAGGTAAAGAAATGAAATACAGAGCACAGTCCATCTGATTTTAATCACTTCTGAAGTTTGCTATTTATATCAACAAGCCCTACTGAGAGAGAATTGAGTCAAATACTTTATGAACATGTTTTAGGCCAGGTGCAAACATTTCTACTTGGTTTATCTGAACACTTCCTAACTGCTCTCTCTGCCTCCAGGCTCATCCCTTACTGTTCTGACTCTACTCTTGCCAGAGTGAACTTTCCAAAAGGCAAGACTGAAAAAATGTTTCCTGGGCTTATAATTTGATCCAACTTGCCTTTCTAGGTGCTTCCTGTCTTGTACACATCTGTGTTTAGATGGGTGGAGTGTTTCTCTTTCCAAACCTCTGAGCCTGTACTTGAATGCCTGAGAAACCCTAACTCTTCCTTTTAGATTCAGCCTCATCTCCATCTTCTTTGGGATACCTTTTAGAATATTCAGACATAAGATGCATCTGCTCTGCTGCCCTAGTGCCTTGTACGTATCTTCGTTAAAGGTTTCTGATAGGTTTCTTCTTCAACAGAGTGTGACTGTCTTCTTTCTGCTCACTATTGTATCTTAAGCACATGAGTGAATGTTAGATCATTGGACAGTGAACTACAGTTTTGACATTTTTTCCCATTAAATCAGAAAGTGTGATAATTTGGGAGCAGAGGTAGCTCAAGTAATTGGGTGCCTCCCTCCCGCATCAGAGTGATGAGTGGACACAGCAAGTGCAGGCAATGAGTGGGTGGGGAGAGATAAATAAACAAAATAAACCTAAAAAAATAAACAAAATAAACCTTAAAAAAAAATCAGAATTTGTGATAATTTATGTAAATTGACTGGATTGGAACCTCCTTGAGGAGTGGAGTCCACTTAAGCCTTCTTTTCCCCCAGTAGCAACCACTATGCTCGCCATATAGTAAATACTCAGAGAAAGCATGTTGAATGATTCAGCCTTTGCCAGAATTGATAGAAGAAATAAAATTGCAATGAGATTCTTTAACCATCATACAGAACAATGTTTTTAAGTACTTTGACACTTATAAGACCTTCATTTACTTAGTTAAATTAGGATTTTGAATATATAAAGTACTTATCAGTTAATTACAATAAGTCTACAATGCATTATTGACTTTCTTTTGATTATTTTACATAATTGGAAGCAATGCTATGTCACTTCTTGAAAAACGATTTGTATTTTGCAGGCTTTTCCCCTACTTAGTTTTACTTCATATATTATCTTATTCCCTCAGAAATGATGAGGGCCTGCAGTCTGTTGGTATGTCCTCAGTCTGGGCTATATCTTGCTCTGGCCTGTGGGCTACCATCACAGTCTCCTCTCTGTTCTCTCCACTTCTCTTCCTGAACACTACAGATTGTTCAAGAATATTTGACATTTTTTGCAAAAATTCCATGCAAAATAGTACCCTTCTCTTCACTTGGCTTTCTTCTGCTTTGGGTTTCAGTTCTTGTGTCACCTCTTGGAGGATCCTTCTCTGAGTCCCCCAGCCTGAGTTATGCTCCACTCCAAGGACCTCTTGCTTCTCTTACGTACACTAGACCATAGATGTGTCTTGCTTGCCTGTCTCCTTGTGGTACTTTAACCCAGTTGGTGGCAGAAAACTTGTTCATATTGTCTCTGCAGATATAGCTCAGTGTCCAGTCATAGTAGGCCTTGTGAATGAATTAGAGAATGAATGAGCGTAGTGAAAGTAGAGGTAAGAAGATAAAGGGGTAGTTTGGAGTTATGTACACTAGAAAAAACATGTCCTTTATCTTAATTCCTGAGGATGTAAGCCCATAGGGCCTTTTGATGAAGTTACTTCAGTTAAAATGTGGCCCAATTAAATCAGGATGGTCTTAATCCTACTGACAGAAGAGAAGCCACAGGGAATAGCCAGAAGCTAGAAGTCAACTGGATATAGAAGGGAAGGGAGAAGATGCTGCCATGTGTGTTGTAATGTGATAGAAAAGTCAAGGACCAAGGATTGCCAGCAGCCAGCTTCAGAAAGCTACAATGTTTGGGGAGAAATGTTTTGGGAGAGATGCCTCAATTTTGGACTTCCAGCCTCGAAATTGTGAGCCAATAAGTTCCCATTGTTTAAAGCCAACTCATTGTATGGAATTTGTTTTAACAGCTGGGAAACTTAACCAGGAGACTAGAGAGGAGGCCAGTATGAAAGAGCGATAATCAGGGCTTGACTTTGGAGGTGATGGAAATGGATGGAATGGAGGATGTACTCGGTTTCTCAGAAGAAGAGTTACAATAGCGGTTCCTGACTAGAAGTCATGAACAATAGAGAAGAGAGCATCAAAAATGATGAAGAGTTTGGCCTGTTTCAGAAGAAATTGGTGGTGCTAGAAATGGAAACATGGCAAAAGGGTGGGGGGCAGGTGGGGAGTCAGTTTAGGGTATAAAACAGGGGTTATATAGCAGTTGAATTGAAAAGTATGTAGTAATATAATCATTTAACCTATCTTTGACTATTTTCTACTATCAGTGGTTTGTTCCTTCTCTTGAACATATATTTCCAATATGTAATTTAAGCCACGTTTGTTACAAAATTTTCTTCCATTTTTATTGTAGATTCCTGAACGAATATGTTTGCTTGAAGGGGAGAAATAAATTTGAAAGGAATTAACAGTTGAAAAATTAAAATATGAATAATTTACAAGCTGACTGTCTATTATTTTGTTGATTGCTAAATTATGTGTTCATTGAATGCTGACGACATTTAAATATCTCCTTCAGTGTTGCTAAGGGAAACACATTTTGTTACCTGACTTTTGTGTATATACTTTATTTTTGTTTTTATTTTTCCCATTTTATTTTCTATCTTTTGAAAAATAACTATTTTTTCATAAATATATATGGTCATGTTGAATAAAAAATACAGTTACATAGGACATACAAAGAAGAGAAAAATCATCTAAAATCCTATTATCCAGAAACAAATATTTTTAATATTTGATAAACACAATTCTAGATATTTCTTTATTAATATATACAGTTAGAAAGGCAGGGAAAGGGATGGGGAGAGAGAGGGAGCGAGCAACAGAGAGAGAGAAGATTGTGATTATAAAGCACATGCTATTTGACTGAATGTATTAAATCTAATCTTTCTTTAATTTAGCAGAGATCAATTATAAGTGAAATTAAAGGAACCAGTCATCTCATAATTCTCACAGTTGCTTAGACTGTCTTATATTTAAACAAATTTCATTTTAACCAACCAGTTCTTGTTTTATGACTTCTCCTTTCCTATTGTCTATATTTTGATACATCCCTTTTCTGGCAGAATTTCATTCTCTAGTAGTTTTTGCAAGAAAATCCACAAGTGCAGGGTTTTCTAAGTTATTGCAAGGTAAAGAATGTCTGTTTGTTACTTTTATGCTTTATACTTGAAGAAATACCTGTGCAGTATTTTCCTCTCAGAACATTTGAACTGCTTGTCCAATGTTTTCTGGCTTTGATAGTATTGCTTTGTAAAAATCTGAGATCAAATCTTATTCTTTTTCTATTTGAATGCTGGTTTGTTATTTCCTTTTTAAGCATTTTATTGTGAAATACAACAAACATATAAAAAAATCCACAAAACACAAAATGGCCACCTCTGCATCCCTCATCCATTTCATGAAATAGAACATTGTCAGTACTCTCCATTGCCTTCCCCGGATTTGCAAAATCCTCGCAACAAAAGTGCCTTTTCATGGAGGGCTTACCTTCTTGTACCTCTTACATTCCACAGATCTTGTGGTGGTAGGTCTTTACTAGCTTGTTAGCTCATTAATGCCTTCCAGCATATTTTTAAAAAGTATTTTGTCCAGCTTTTCCATTAGTTATCTTCAGTGGGGCATTACCAGAAATCCCCAAAGTGGTTCTTTAACCCTGAATTTCAATGGCTTTGGTAGGATATGACCACGACATTCCTTTTTTTTTTTTGCGGGGGGGGGGCGGGATCACTACCCTTTTCATCTGCTCACTTAAAGTTTAATTCTTTATTTCTGGAAATTTTTCTTTGGTTCAGTATTTGAATTCTTGTAGTAGTATATTTGGTTCCCCAAGAACAATTTTGCTTGGGACGAGTTTCTTGTATTTTCTATATCCTTCACTATATCTATCATCAATTTTCAAAGAAAATAAACACTCTATAAGTAACATACATACAGAAAAAGGCCCAAATTTTAAGTGTACAGCTTGATAAATTATCAGACTAAAGAAATTCAACATTACCAGTTCCCCGAAAGCCCTTCTTTTGCCTCTCCATTCTTTATCCTCCCCAGAAGTATCCATTGTTTTTATTTCTAACATCACAGATTAGTTTTTGATTTTGAACTTTATATAAATGGAATTATACAGTGTGTAATCTTTTGTTTCAAACTTCTTTTACTTAACAGTACATAAGTGAGCTTTGTCCATGTTGTCATGTATAGCTGTTTTCCATTATTATTACTGTATAATATTCCATCGAATAAATATATTACAATTTATTAACCTCTGTCTAATGGACATTTGGAGTGTTTCCCATTTCTGGCTATTATGGAGGAACATGTTTACCCTTTTCTGTTGTATACTCTCCTAAGAGTAGAATTGCTGGGTCATAGAGTAGGCATGTGTTCAATTTTAGTTGCTATTATGAACCAGTTTTTCAAGGTGGTGGTTGTACCAATTTATATTCCCACCAACAGTATATGTTATGAGAAATCCAGTTTCTCTATGACTTTACCCACAGTTGGTATTGCTTCCCTTTTTTATTTTAGTTATTCTGCTGGGTGTTTTTTTTTTTAAATAATCAACTTCATTCATTTCTTTCGTATTTATTTTCTGGATTTCCTTTAATTCTATGTCCTTGAGTACAAGACCTTTCTTTTCTGGGGCTCAGTCCTTTCCTCTATAAATTAAGTAGGCAATTCTGAATGTTGAAATGGTGTCAAACAAAATTTAAGAAACAATTTTCCTTCCCCCATACACCTAAGATTCTCTTTATAGGCCTCTAAATAGTTGGTTTTTCAATGATCAAAATGCAAATTCCCTTCCTAGGAAACCTCAACCTAAATTTTCTGACTTCTTTTTGGAGACAACCTGGGGGGAGATGGCAAGCAGCACTGGCTTGACAGAGTGCTAGTATTTTCTCTAATCATTCTAGAAACACTGATCAGCCAGTGTTGTTAAATGAACTCTAAGTGCTCCACTTTGTTTGATTCAAATCTGACCTGAAAATAATTTCTGCTAAGAGAAGAGTGTCAGTGTTAGGGTTTGAATCCACACTGTTGTGAATGCTTCTCATTATCTTTCTCTGCCTTTTATAAGGTTCAGCACTTTGATTTCCTGAATTCTGAGGTTTAGTAGGGCTGTGAGCAGTATAATTTTATACCTTCTTATTAGCTTTCCCTGAGGATCTATGTAAACAATACACAACCAAGCTGTGAGGGACTTGTTTGAGGCTCCAAAGAGCTGTGTGCCGATTACAACAGCTCCTTCTCCAACAGGAAGCAAACCTCCCAAAGGCAAGCAATCAGTCCACTTCCATGGCACACCCTGAAACCCTGAGTTTGCACAGTGTCAGGCATTTGCACTTAATTGTTCCTAGGCTGCAAATAGTTTGGGTTATTTATATATTTCTCCATTCATGTTTGTAACTTTCAGTTGGTACTGCTGCTGATCACAATAACAACAAAGAATAATCTACCACGTTTTTGTTTTGTCCATTAAAAAAAAAGAGTAGTATAATTTACATGGTGATCTCCACTCATGCTTGGAATAAGGAATATGAATAACTGTAGTGACACGAGGCTTCATTCAAGGTGCTTTCCTCTTAAAGATAATTCTGAGGGATGGGCTTTAAAGATGGGGAGAATCCAGATGAGAAATCCTCACTATCTTGTTCACCATGTGAAAAAAAAAAGTCTTACCATCTAAGATCAGAGAAGAGGTGAAACTTTCCATTACCCATTCAGAGGGCCTCACTTTTACCGGAACTACCTGTATTTGTCCTATCTTGACCCCTTAGCCAAGCTGGAGAAATTGGCTGCATGGAAGGACTGATGGTTTTTATTTTAGATATATGAGTTGTTGGCATCTCAGTTGGAAGGACGGTAAGAATGGATTATTTGAGTCCTCCATCTAAAACAGGAATTCTCCCCTGCCGAATTTGTGCTAAATGATGCCCGTATGAGGGTTTCCCACAGATCTTAAAGACCTGTACCAGTATTCACTCTTGAAATCTCCCAAAAATGAGAATGTGGGAGCCTTGGTCTTATGAACCCAACATTCAAACCAACTGCTGCTGGCAGAATGGATGGGCGAAATGCCCATGCACACTTCAGATTTTTGTCAAGATTTATCATGAAATGTCTGTGTGTCACATGAGCATCTTAGAAACAGACCCTGGTGTTTCAAACCTTGGATAAAGAAGTATAATAGGGCTGGGCTTCAAGGAACCGAGGAGGAGTTTGAATAGTTATGACTGGGCTGTGTATGACCTCAGAAGAGGGAGGAGAACACAAACACAAGGTAACAAATCAGGCTTTGTGCAAAATCATACGTCTGCACTTTTGGTGCATGGGATTGCTGCCTACAGGCTCACTGGGGAAAGCACAAAGAAGAGTGTTTCTTTGGCTCCTTTTTTGTCAAAACACAATTTCCTCCTTTGTCCAGGGCCTGCTAACCAATGGGCTCTGCAGCCTTAGGGAACACATATCTGACTTCCCAGTTCTTTTTATTCTCTGAACGTGGATGTAGAGGGGCTATAAAAATCTGTTGACGAAGACAGTAATGCATCTAAATCTCTTTAATGGGTGGGTTTTATTGTATATATATATATATATATGTTTTCTTTATTAGAGATGTGGATTTATAGAACAATTATGCATAAAAAGGAGGATTCCCTTAGACTACCCCACCACCAAAACCTTGCACTGGTATGGAATATTTATTACAACTGATGATAGCACATTTTAATAGTTGTATTATTAATTAAAGTCCATGGTTTAACTTAAGGTTCACTGTTTGTGTACTGTAGTTGCATGGACTTAAAAAAAAATTATTCTCAAAACATTAAATTTTAATAATAGTAATAATATTTTTTTATTTTTATTTTTATTTTTTAAATTATGGGTAAAAATCAAAATTCTCACAATACATACCAACATTTGCAAAATGATATATAAATATATATGCATATATGTGTATTTGCTTACAAAAATGTTATTTATATATATATATATACATATATTTTAAGAGGTACTTAGATTACCCAAAATATTACACGGAACCCACTGGGATTCCCATGTTGCACAATAGTAATAATATTAATAGGCCTGTGCAGTGGAGTGGGGATGAGTTGTTCCATGCCAATGGGAATAATGACAGCAAAGTAAAACCAGAACATAAACTTAAAAATCTGGAATTATTAAAATTTAATGTTTTGAGACTTATCTAGTCTTACTGTTTCTATAGCTCATATTCCTTATCTATAAAATTGAATAAATATACCTATCCCATAGTTTTGATGCAAAAATTCAAAGAAATATTATATCTGATGTATGTGAAGCATTCGTGTAGAACCTGACAAATTACATGTTTAATAAAGGGAATTTAAGGAAAAGTAAAAAAATATATATATATATTCTGTTACCACATATGCAACTTAACATTTTTCCTTTAATCATATTCACATACGTATTTCAGTGCTGTTAATTTCATTCACAAAGTTGTGCTACCATTGCCACCATCCATTACCAAAACATTTCCATCCTTTTATATAGCAGCCCTGTACATTTTAAGCCATAACTTCCCATTCCCTAGCCCCACCTCATCCCCTGGTGACCTGTATTCTAGATTCTGAATCTATGAGTTTGCTTATTCTAATTGTTTCAAACCACTGAGAGCATACAATATTTGTCCTTCTGTGTCTGGCTTATTTCACACAGCGTGAGGTCTTCAATGTTCACCCACATTGTTGCATGCTTTAGGACTTCATTTCTTTTTATGGCTGAATAATATTACATTGCATGTTATATTCGATTCTCTTCTTTTGATTCTTTTGGGTATATACTTAGTAGTGGGACTGCTGGGTCATATGTTAGTTCTATACTTAGCTTTCTGAGGAACCACCAAATTGACTTCACAGTGGCTGCACCATTTTACATTGCCAACATCAATGAACGACTGCTCTATTTCTCCACATCTTCTCTAACACTTGTTATTTTCCTTTTTTTTAAATTTTTTGAATGTTGAAGCTTTTTTATTTTATTAATGGGATGAGACATGGTCTCTGAAAATAAAATTGCTATCATATCTACAATAGGAATTAATTCCATATTTCAAAAGGTAAAGTTTTGCTTATTAAAAAGGGACAAAATTATATTCAGTCAGATGATTATCTTCTGAAACCAGCTTTTCTCTTAATTTGCCAAACACAATGGATAGTTTTTTTTTTTCTGTTTATTATTTTTTTTAAAAAAGATACTTAGATTATACAAATGTCACATAAAAAAATATAGGGAATTCCCATATGCCCCGCTCCCCACACCTCCCACATTTTCCCACATTAACAACATCCTTCATTAGTGAGGTATATTCATTGCTATTGATGAATACATTTTGGAGCATTGCCACTAAGCATGGATTAAAGTTTACATTGTAGTTTACACTCTCTCCCACCCAATTCTGTAGGTTATGGCAAGATATATAACAACCTGCATCTGTCATTGCAATGTCATTCAGGACAATTCCCAAGTCCTTAAAATGCCCCCATATTACACATGATTTTCCCTCTCCCTGCCCTCAGAACCTCCAGTGACCACTGCCTCCACATCAATGATATAATTTCCTCCATTGATAGAATCACACTAAGTCTATGGTAGAATACCAAAAGTCTACTTTAGTCTATAGTTCATTCCCTGATCCTGAAGATTCTGGAATGGTGATGTCCACCCCACCTCTAACTGAGAGGGGGCTGCTATCCCATAGGGCCAGTGGATGGTACTCTCTTGCTTGCAGTTGTAAACACTCTTGGTTCCTTGATATGGTCATTGTCCATCATCATCTCTTTGTTAGTTGTCCTGGGTGAGTCCAATGAACTGGAGAGTAGGTGTTGCAACTCCATTGAGATTCAAGGCCCAGGTGACACATGGACAGTCCAAAGATTTAAGTCTCTTGAATGTATACCTACCAACTCTAGTACTAATTATGGGTTTAAATAGAACAGAAGAGCCATGAGTAGGGAAACCACAACTGAGTCCAACTCTGTCACACTGGGGAGCATAAATTCTAAAGTAGGGCCCACTGGCAAGGCACCAAACTCCTTTAATATCTGCCCTGACCATAGTGTCTGGATGTCTCCAGAGCCCTCAGGAGCCCCACTATTTGGTGTAGTATCTACTTTGGCAGTCAATGAGATTCTGCTGAGACGTGCATAAGTGTAACCTCTGGAATGACCTCCGACTCACTTTGAATTCTCTTAGCTGTATAAATTCATTTGTCTTTACCTTCCCCTTTTGGTTATGGTCTTTTTCCAATTGCATTGCTAGTTGGTGCTTGGTGGTAATCCCTTGGTGCCAGGGAGGCTCACCCCAGGAGTCATGTCCCATGCTAGGAGGAAGGTAATGTATTTACATGCTGCATTTGGCTTAGAGAGAAGCCATATTTGAGCAACAAGAAATCTTCCAGGAGGCAGGTTCTATGGAACCCTATAATGCTAGGCTAAGTTTCAATTTCAAGAGTAAATGTTCATATGCGCAATCATCTATATCAAGGACCCATCAATGGACCATCTTCCTTCACTAGTCATTGCCCCTGTGATCAGGGGATTCTTACTGATCCATTGGATAATGTGGCAGAGCTTCCCAGAATGGGAATTTGATATTCCTTTGGATAATGTGTGAGTCTCCACCCACCATGACAATGCCCCATGAACATTTAAACACGTTTATATGCCTTATATGTATGCCCAGGTGAGCTTCCTCCCATGTATCCCCCATCACTGACATGCCGCACCAATGATCTACCCCTGCCACAGTTGTAACCCTTCTGTAATACAAAACTTCTTGAGAAATAAAGCCAATAAAATAGCCAAATACAATTAATAAGAAAATGAAATAATAATGATAATTTTAAAAATAAGAAATAGAATACAAAGAACATTTTTAAAAAATTTGGGCTAATAAAAAATATGAAAAAATATTAAATTTTTTTTGATATTTTGCCTTTCATCACTGTAAGAAATATTGTCCTATATGTACAGTGACATTTTCTTCCATTTATTCCCCAAATGTCTTACTTTTTTCATTTTGTCTTCAAAGAAGTTTTAGATTACAGAAAAGTCACATACTGAATACAGGGGACTCCAATATACCCAACCTACTCCCCCTTTTCTGCCTTCCCCTATCAATAACATTTTATATGTGGATGCTACATTTGTTACAACTGATGTACAAATATTGAAACATAGCTACCAACCATGGTCAATGATTTACATTATGGTTTACGTTTTGGACCATACATTTTTGTAAACTTTGATGCAATTAAACATGGCCTGTATCCATCATAGCAAGATTGTGTAAAAAACTTCCATTGCCCCCAAAATGCCCCCTGTTCCATCTATTCTATTCTTCCCTCCCCCTCCCCTCAGGACCCACGGCGATGATCAGGCTTCACTCCTTGAGAGACAAGATTCATAGTTACTTGCAACCACACTGAGGGCTAGACACACTGGTCTGTCCTCCCCTGTTAGGCACTGCCTATGCTCTTGAGACTCCTGCCCCTCTGTTTGAGAACATAGTGGGCCTCCCCAGGATGGGAGTTCACCACCTTGCTGCTCATTATGTGGGTCTCCACCCACTGATATAACAGACTATGGCAAGATGAGCACTCACACACTCCCTAGAAGCCTGCCCCAGGTGCGCCCTGTCCTGAATGCCCCCCACATTCATTGCCCTAAACCAGTAACCTTATCTTGCCCTATTGCCAAAAGAGCATTCCAAACATTGTAGTTTCAATCATGGACCCATCAATCCCCGGTGTTCACCTGCTCCCTTCCCCAACCCTCCACCCAGTTCCATGGACAGTCCAACCCACATCCACACCCTACCCCCCTGACATACCTGCATAGCCTAACCCAGTAGTATCCCTGCACCACTGTCATGCCCCTCCACTGCACAATTACACACTTCCACCTTATCATAGATTCTGCCTGTATGGACATTGGCTTACAACCTTCTTCTCCCTTTCTATTTCCTGTAAACCTATCTTCCATACTAACTCTGTGAATCTGCTCAATTCGCTTAATTCATATCAGTGAGGTCATGTAATATTTGTCATTTAGTGCCTGGCTTGCTTCACTCAACTTAAGGTCCTCAAGATTGATCCATGTTACCCATGTGTTAATACTGTATTCCTTCTTATAGCTGAGTAATATTCCATAGTATGTATATACCAGAATTTGTTTATCCATTCATCTGCTGAAGGGCATTTCGGTTGATATCAACTTTTGGCAATAGTGAATAGTGCCACTATGAACATTGGTGTGCATATATCTGTTCATGTCCTTGCTTTCAGTTCTTCTGGGTATAGAACTGAATTGTAGAGCTGTGGAATTCCTGGATCATATGGCAGTTTTATGGTTAGTTTTCTGAGGAACCACCCTACTGTGTTCCACAATGGCTGCACCATTCTACATTCCCACCAGCAGTGGATGAGGGTTCCCATTCCTCCACATCCTCTCCAACACTTGTAGTCCTCTGTTTTTTTTTTTTTTTAATAGCCACCATTCTAATGGGTATAAGATGATATCTCATTGTAGTTTTGATTTGCATTTCTCTAATAATAGGTAGTGATGTTGAACATCTTTTTACGTGGTTTTCAGCCATTTGTATTTCTTTTTTGGAAAAGTGTGTATTCAAATCACCTGCCCATTTTTAAAGTGGGTTCTTTGTCTTTTATTTTCGAGGTGTAGGATTTCTTTATATATGCAGGTTATTAGGTCCCTATCAGATATATGGTTACGAAATATTTTCTCCCATTGAGTAGAAATATTTTCTGCCTTTTCACTTTATTGACAAACTCCTTTGAGGTGCAAAAGTTTTTAATTTTAAGGAGGTCCTATTTACCTATTTTTTCTTTTGCTGCTCATGCTTTGGGTTTGAAGTTCATGAAACCATTTCCTATTACAAGATCCTGTAGATGCTTCTCTACATTATCTTCAAAGGTCTTTATGGTCTTGTCTCTTATATTTAGATCTTTGATCCATTTTGAGTTGATTTTTGTATAAGGTATGAGATGGTGTTCCTCTCTCATTCTTTTGGATATGGATATCCAGTTCTCGAAGCACCATTTGTTGAAGAGGCCATTCCCTCCCAGTTGGATAGCTTGGTGGCCTTGTCGAAGATCAGTTGACTGTATATGCAAGGGTCTATATCAGAGCTCTCAATTCAGTTCCATTGATCAGTATGTCTATTCTTGTGGCAATACTAGGCAGTTTTGACCACTATAGCTTTATAGTATGTTTTTTTTTTTTTTTTTTTTTTTTTACTTTTAAAAAAAATTTATTCCCCCCCTTGCCACTTGTGCTTGCTGTCTGCTTTCTGTGTCCATTTATAGTATGTTTAAAAGTCAGGTAGTGTGATTCCTCTGATTTCACTTTTCATTATCAATATGTCTTTGGCTATTTGGGGCTTCTTGCCCTTCCAGATAAATTTCATTTTTAGTTTTACCAATTCAGTAAAAAATGATATGGTGATTTTTATTGGGATTGCATTAAATCTGTAGATCAGTTAGGGTAGGATAGACTCTTAGTGATGTTTAGTCTTCCTATCCATGTACAGGTACTGTTCTTCCATTTATTTAAGTCTTCTTTGATTTCCTTTAACAGTGTTGTGTAATTTTTGTGTATAAGTCATTTATATCTTTAGTTAAATTTATTCCTAGGTATTTGATTCTTTCAGTTACTATTGTGAATGGGATTTTTTTTCTTGATTTCCTCCTCAGATTGCTCATTTTTGGTGTACAGAAATGTTACTCATTTTTGCTCATTGATTTTATAACCTGCAACTTTACTGAACTCATTTATAAGCTCTAGAAGCTTTGTTGTAGAATACTTAGGGCTTTCTATGTATAGGATGATGTTGTCTGCAAATAGTGAAATTTTTACTTCTTCCTTTCCAATTTGGATGCATTTTATATCTTTTTCTTCTCTAAGTGTTCGAGCAAGTACTTCTTATACAATGTTAAATAGGAGCAGTGAAAGTGGGCATCCTTTTCTTCTTCCCGATCTTAGAGGGAAAGCTTTTAGGATTTCTCCATTGAATATGATGTTAGCTGTGGGTTTTTCATATATACCTTTTATCATGTTGAGGAAGTTTCCTTCCATTCCTATCTTTTGTAGTGTTTTTATCAGGAAAGGGTATTGTATTTTGTCAAATGCTTTTTATGCATCTATAGAAATCATTATGTGATTTTTTCTTTCGATCTATGTGGCATATTATATTGATTGATTTTCTTATGTTGAACCACCCTTGCATACCAGGGATGAAACCCTCTTGGTCATGGTGTATAATTCATTTGATGTATTGTTGATACGTTTAGCAAGCATATTGTTGAGGATTTTAGCATCTAAGTTCATTAGAGAAGTTGATCTGTAGTTTTCTTTTCTTGTGTCATCTTTGTTTGGCTTTGGTAGTAGGGTGATCATAGAATGAGTTAGGCAATGTTCCCTCCACTTCTATTTTTTGGAAGAGTTTAAGCAGGATTGGTGTTAGTTCTTTCTGGAATATTTGGTAGAGTCCATCTGTGAAGTCATCTAGTTGGGCTCTTCTTAACTGGGAGGTTTTTGATGACTCATTCTATCTCATTACTTGTGATTGGTGTGTTGAGTTCATCAATTTCTTCTTTCATCAGTGTAGGCTGCTTGTGTGTTTCTAGGAATTTGTGCATTTTCTCTAAATTACCCATCTTGTTGGCATATAATTTTTCGAAGTATCCACTTATGATACTCTTTTTTTTAAGTTTTTATTTTTTAATTAATTTTGAAATTTTAAATTTTTAAAATTTTAACCCATCCTGGAGCTTTGCCTTAAGCATGGACCATAGTAAATATTGTAGACCACACTTTCTCCCACAGAGTTCTGCATGTTATATGATGATATAAAATGGCCTATAGTTGTCATTGCAATGTCACTCAGGACAAATTCCCAAGTCCCCAAAAAACCCCTGTATTACAACTGTTTTTCCCTTTCCCTTCTCCAGAGCCTTCCTTGGCCACTGGTTCCACATTAATGTTGTAATTTCTTCCATTGCTTGAATCACAATATGTCTATAGTAGAATACAAGTAAGTCCTCTAGTCCATAGCTCTTACCCCCATCCTGAGGAGTCTGGGATGGTGATGTCCACTCCACCTCCAATTGAGAGGGGGCTTATACCCCATGGGGAAGATGGATGGGATTATCCTGCCTGCAGCTGCAGACTCTCTCCCTTCCCTGGGACGGCCATTGTCTATCATCATCTCCCCACCAATTGTCCTGGGTGAGTCCAATGAGCTGTAGAGTAGGAGTTGCTGCTCCACCGAGGTTCTGGGCCCATGTGGCACATGGACAGCCCAAAGACTCAAGTCTCTGGACGTATACCTACAAACTCCAGCACCAAGTATAGGTTTGAATAGAAGGGACAGATGAGCCATGTGCAGGGAAGACATAGTTGAGTCCAACTCTGTCACTCTCAGGAGCACAAACTCCAAAGTAGGGCCCACTGGCAAGGCATCACATTCCGGAGCTATCTGCCCTGACATAGGAACTGGGTGTCTCCAGAGCCCTCAGGAGCCCTACTAATTGGTGTGATATCCACTTTGGAATTATATGAGATCCTACCGAGATGTGCATAGGCGTTACCTCTGGGATGACCTCCTGACTCATTTTGAAGTCTCTTAGCCATATAAAGTCATTTGTCTTTATCTTTTCCCCCTTTTATTCAAGGTCTTTTTCTAGTCTCATTGCCAGTTAGCCCTTGGTAGCAATCCCTTGGTGCCAAGGAGGCTCATCCCCGGGAGTCATGTCCCACGCTAGGGGGAAGGTAATGCATTCATACGCTGAGTTTGGCTTAGAAAGAGGCCACATTTGAGCAACAAGGAGGCTCTCAGGAGGCAACCCTTAGGCACCCCATAACAATAGGCTAAATTTCAATTTTAAGAGCAAAGACTCATAAGGCTAGTCATCAATATCAAGGGCCCATTAGTGGATCCTCCTCTTCGCCAGTCACTGTCCCTGCACTTGGGGGACTGTTGCTGCTCCCTTAGAGAATGTGGCAGAACTCTCCAGGATGGGAATTCAGTATTCTCTCATTTATTGAGTAATTCTCCACCCACTGTGACAATGCCCCGTGAACATTTGAACATTTTTATATACCTTTTAATTATGCTCAGGTGAACTTCCTCCCATGCATCCCCCATCCCTGACACCCCACATCAACAATCCTTCCCCACCCCAGTTGTAACCCTTCTGTGATCCAAAGCTTCTTCAAAGATGAAGCCATTACAATAGCTGAATACAATTAATAGGAAAATGAAATAATAATGATAAGTTTAAATGTAAGAGATAAAATACATAAAAATTAAAAAAATTTAATTAAAAGATTGTGATATTAAAAAATGAAAAAAAAATTTTTTTTTAAACTTTTTGCCTTTCATCACTGCAATATCTGGTGTCCAGTCTGTACTGTGGCACCTTCCCCCTCTCATTCCCCAGTGTCTCACTATTTTCCATTTTGTTTTCAAAGAAGTTTTAGGTCACAGCAAAGTCACACATAGAATACAGGAGACTCTCATATACCCGACATCCTCCCCCTTTTCTCCCCCCCATATTAATACCTTTTTATATGTGGATGATAACATTGTTATAACTGATATACAAATAGTGAAACATAGCTACTAAACATTGTCAATGGTTTACACTATGGTTTATATTTTAGACCGTACACTTTTACAAATTTTGATGATATTTACCATGTCCTGTGTCCATCACTTTATGGTAATGAATAACAAGTCTACTGACCACTAAATATCCCCTGTTTGATCTATTCTATTCCTCCCACCCCATCTCCCTGGGGCCCACAACGACCCCCTGGCTTGACTTGTTGGATGATAAGATTCATAGTTACATGCAACAAGAGGTCTTGACACACTGGTTTGTCTCCCCCTATTAGGAACTGCCCTTGCTCTTGAGAGACTCCCACCTGTCTATTTCTGAATAAATCGGCCCATCCCAAATATGGGAGTCCAACTCCTTCCCATTCATTATGTGGGTCTCCACCCAATGATATAACACATTATGACGGAAGGAACACTCACACACTCCCTAGAAGCCTGCTCTAAGTGTGCCTGTCCCAAATGCCCCCCCAACTAACACCCTAAACCAGTGATGCTTCCTTGTAATTTTGTCATAAGAGCATTCCCACCTCTGTAATTTCAACCTCTAACCCACAAATCTTCAGTGTTCACCTGGTCCCTCTCCCAACCCTCCCCCCAATATGCTGGACCTTCTGAAGCACCATTCCCAATCTACCCACCTGTCAACCCTGCACCACCCAACCCAAAAATATCACTACCCTCCTGTCCTATCCCTCCAATACAAAACTACACTCTATCACTTTACCATAGATTACATCCATATGGGTGCTAGATCACAACTTTCTCTTCTCTTTCTATTTCTTGTAAACTTATCTTACATGCAATAGCTCTCTGAGACTGCTCAATTTCCTTAATTCATATCAGTGAGGTCATGTACTGCTCATCCTTCAATGCCTGGCTTGCTTCACTCAACATCTTCAAGATTCATCCATGTTATCCATGTGTTAGCACTTAATTCCTTCTTACAGCTGACTAATATTCCATTGTACATACAAAATGTACCACATTTTGTTTATCTATTCATCTGTTGATGGGCACCTGGGTTGATTCCAAATTTTGGCAATAGTGAACAATGCTGCTATGAATATTGGTGTGCATATATCTGTTCATGTCTTTGCTTTCAGTTCTTCAGGGTATATACCCAGCAGTGGAATTGCTGGATCATATGGAAGTTCTATAGTTAGTTTTTTGAGGAACCGCCAAACTGTCCTCCATAATGGCTGGACCATTGTACAATCCCACCAGCAGTGGATGACGGTTCCTATTCCTCCAAATCCTCTCCAACACTTATAGTCTGCTGTTTTTTTTAATAGCCGCCATTCTAATGGGTGTAAGATGGTATCTCATGGTAGTTTTGATTTGCATTTCCCTAATAGCTAGCGATGTTGAGCATCTTTTCATGTGCTTTTGAACCGTTTGTATTTCCTCCTCAGAGAAGTGCCTTTTCAGGTCGCTAACCCACTTTTTAAATGGGTTGTTTTTCTTTTTCTTTTTGAGGTGTAGGATTTCTTTATATATGCAGGATATTAGGCTCCTCTCAGATATATGGTTGCCAAATATTTTCTCCCATTGGGTAGGCTGCCTTTTTATTTTCTTGATAATGTCCTTTGAGGTGCAGAAGTTTTTAATTTTGATGAGATCCCATTTATCTATTTTTTCTTTTGCTGCTTATGCTTTGGGTGTGAAGTTCATGAAACCATTTCCTATTACAAGATCCTGTAGATGCTTCCCTACATTATTTTCCAAGGTCTTTATGGTCTTGGCTCTTATATTTAGATCTTTGATCCATTTTGAGTTGATTTTTGTATAAGGTGTGAGAGGTGTTCCTCTCTCATTCTTTTGGATATGGATATCCAGTTCTCGAAGCACCATTTGTTGAAGAGGCCATTCTCTCCCAACTGAGTGGACGTCGTGGCCTTGTCAAATATCAGATGACTGTATATGCAAGGATCTATATCTGAACTCTCAGTTCGGTTCCATTGTTCAGTATGTCTATCTTTGTGCCAATACCATGAAGTTTTGACCACTGTAGCTTTGTAGTATGTTTTTAAAGTCAGGTAATGTGATCCCTCCAACTTCATTTTTCTTTTTCAATATGTCTTTGGCAATTCAGGGCCTCTTACCCTTCCAAATAAATTTTGTAGTTAGTTTTTCCAATTCTTCAAAAAATAGTGTTGATTTTTATTGGGATTGCATTAAATCTGTAGATTAGTTTGGGTAGGATAGACATCTTGATGATGTTTAGTCTTCCTATCCATGAACAAGGAATATTCTTCTGTTTATTTAAGTCTTCTTTGATTTCCTTTAACAGTGTTGTGTAGTTTTCTGTATATAAGTCCTTTACATCTTTAGTTAAATTTATTCCTAGGTATTTGATACTTTTAGTTACTATTGTAAATGGTATTTTTTTCTTGACTTCCTCCTCAGATTGCTTGTTATTGGTGTACAGAAATGCTACTTATTTTTTAGCATTGACTTTATAGCCTGTGACTTTACTGGACTCCTTTATAAGTTCTAGAAGCTTTGTTGTAGATTTCTCAGGGTTTTCTATGTATAGGATCATGTTGTCTGCAAATAGTGAAATTTTTACCTCTTGCTTTCCAATTTGGATGCCTTTTATATCTTTTTCTTGCCTCAGTGCTTGAGCAAGTACTTCTAAGACAATGTTAAATAGGAGTGGTAATAGTGGGCATCCTTGTCTTGTTCCCGATCTTAGAGGGAAAGCTTTTAGGATTTCACCATTGAAGATGACGTTAGCTCTGGGTTTTTCATATATACCCTTTATCATGTTCAGAAAGTTTCCTTCTATTCCTATCTTTTGCAGTGTTTTTATCAGGAAAGAGTGCTGTATTTTGTCTAATGCTTTTTCTTTCAATCTCTTTATGTGCTGTATTAGATTGATTTTTTTTCTTATGTTGAGCCATCCTTGCATACCAGGGATGAAACCCACTTGGTCATGGTGTATAACTCATTCGATATGTTGTTGAATGTGATTAGCAAGTATTTTGTTGAGGATTTTACCATCTAGGTTCATTAGAGATATTGGTCTGTAGTTTTCCTTTCTTGTGGCATCTTTGTTTGGCTTTGGTATTAGGGTAATGTTGTCATCATAGAATGAGTTAGGCAATGTTCCTTCTATTTCTATTTTTTTGGAAGAGCTTAAGCAGGATTGGTGTTAGCTCTTTCCAGAGTATTTGGTAGAATTCACCTGTGAAGCCTCTGGTCCTGGGCTCTTCTTAGTTTTTGTTGACTGAGTCTATCTCTTTACTTGTAATTGGACTGTTGAGTTAATCAATTCCTTCTTTCCTCAATGTAGTCTGCTTATGTGTTTCTAGGAATTTGTCCATTTCCTCTAAATTATTATTCTTGATGGCATATAATTTTTCAAAGTATCCTCTTATGATATTCTTTATTTCTGTGGGGTCAGTGGTGATATCCCCTTCCTCATTTCTTATTTTGTGTATTTGAATCTGCTCTCTGTTTTTCTTTTCTTTCTGGCTAACAGTGTGTCAATTTTATTGATCTTCTCGAAGAACCAGCTTTTGGTTTTGTTTATTTTTTTAGTGCTTTTTTATTTTCTATTTCATTTAGTTCTGCTCTAATCTTTGTTATTTCCTTCTTTCTACTTCCTTTGGGGTTAGTTTGTTGTTGTTTTTCCAATTCCTCCAGGTGTGTAGTTATGTCTTCAATTTTAGCTGTTTCTTCTTTTTTGATATATGCATTTATGGCTATGAGTTTCCCTCTCAGTACAGCTTTGGCTGCATCCCATAGGTTTTGAAATGTTGTGTTGTTGTTTTCATTTGTTTCAAGGTAGTTACTGATTTCTTTTGAGATTTCCTCCTTGACCCACTGTTTGTCTAAGAGTGTGTTGTTTAACTTCCAAATCTTTGTGCCTAATCTGGTTCGCTGGCCCTTAGTGATTTCCTATTTCATTCCATTGTGATTAGAGAAATTACCTTGTATAATATCAATCTTTCTGAATTCATTGAGAGTTGTTCTGTGGCCTAGCATGTGGTCTATCTTGGAGTATGATCCATGTGCACTAGAGAAGAATGAATATCCCACTGTATTTGGGTGTAGCGTTCTGTATATATCTATTAGGTCCAGATCCTTTAATGTATTATTTAGAGTCTTTGTTTCTTTATTGATTCTCTGTCGAGATGTTCTCTCTAATGGTGATAATGGTGTATTAAATCCCCCACTATAATTATAGAGGCATTTATTTCTCCACTTAGTCTTTCCCGTGTTTGTCTCATGTATTTTGAGGTGCCCTGATTAGGTGCATAACTGTTTATGATTGTTCTTTCTTCTTGAAGGATTACCCCTTTTACTAATATATAGTGTCCATCTTTGTCTCTTACAGTAGTTTTGCATTTAAAGATTATTTTGTCCAATATTAGTATAGCTACTCCTGCCCTTTTTTGGTTGTTGTTTGCTTGTAAAATTGTTTTCCAGCCATTCACTTTCAGCCTCTTTTAATACCTGGGTCTAAGGTGGGTTTCTTGTAGACAACATATAGATGGGTCATATTTCCTTATCCATTTTGCCAATCTGTGTCTCTTGACCGGTGAGTTTAATCCATTAACATTCAGTGTTATTACGTTCAAGGAATTTCTTACATCAACCATATTTTCTTTGGGTTTATGTATGTCATATGTTGTTTTTATTTCTCTTTTTGTCTTTTTAGTTGTTCTTACACTCTCCTCCAACTTTCTCTCTCCTGTTTTTTCTTTTCAACCTGTAGAACTTCCTTTAGTATTTCTTGAAGGGCAGGTTTCTTATTGGCATATTCTCTTAATTTCTGTTTATCTGTGACTATTTTGAACTCTCCATCATTTTTGAATGCTAGCTTTGGTAGGTAGCGAATTAGCGGCTGGAAGTTTTTTTCTCTGAGTACCTTGACTATGTCATACCACTTTCTTCTTGCCTTCATGGTTGCAGATGAGAAATCAACATTTAATCCTATTGAGCTTCCCTTGTATGTGATAGTTCTCTTTTCTCTTCCTGCTTTCAATATTCTCTCTTGAGTATTGGACAATTTGACAAGTATATGTCTTGGAGTAGACCTGTTAGGATTTATACTGTTTGGGGTGTGCTGAGCTTCCTGGACATGTACGTCCATGTCCTTCAATTGGGTTGGGAAGTTTTCAGCCATTATTTCCTCCAACACACCTTCTGTCCCCTTTTCCTTTTCTTCTCCCTCCGGGATGCGTATAGTGTGTGTTTGTGCATCTTGTGTTGTCATTCAAATCCCTGAATCCTTGCTAGATTTTTTCTATCTTTTTATCTATCCCTTCTACTATCTGTTTGATTTCAGCTGTACTGTCTTCCACATCATCGATTCTTTCCTCTGCCTATTCAGATCTGCTGTTACGTGCTTCCAGTGTTTTTTTTGATTTCTTAGATTATGCCATTCATCACCATAATATCCGTTACTTTTTATGTATGTTTACAATTTCTTAAGTGTGTTCTCCCAGTGCCTTCTTAATATCCTTAATCTCTTCCTTCACTTCATTAAATTGATTCATGATATTTGTTTGGATATCTCTGATTAGTTGTTCCATGTTCTGCATATCCTCCTGTTTTTTAGTTGGTTCTTTGGACTGGGCCATGTCTTCCTGTTTCTTAGCGTGGTTGTGATTTTTTGTTGGTGTCTAAGCATCGATTTATCTTTATGGATTTGTTCAGTTGATTAGCTTCTCTTTCCAATCTATTTTTTATTTTGTTGCTGTTTTTGTGTGTGTGATAAGTTTTCACTTTGACATTATGTTCCTCTTATTCTGTTTCCTTGCTGTTGTGTATGCTCCTTTGGAAAAAAAATAGGGCCAGAGAAAAAGAAAGAAGTAAGAAGAGAAAAAGGATAATTGTAATATAATAGTAAAAGGTAGAAGAGGAACCATATAAGAAAATGAATAATCAACTCAATTAAGAAGTACAGAGGAATAAGAATAAAAAAGTGGAGTACAATCAATGAAATGAAAAACCAAATAGAGAAAAATATATAGAATAAATTAAAAAGCTCGATGAGAAGAGAGAGAAAGAGAAAAGACAAAGAGAAAAAAAGTAAAGAAAGAATACAGAGAAAAAAACGAGAGAAGTAAGAACAAGAAATATTGAAGACCAAACAAAAAGAGGTGGAATGAAGGAAGAACAGAAGGCAGAAGATAGAAAGATGAAGAAAGGAAAAGAAATAGCATAGTTAGACAAAATTGGTAAATAATAAAAGGGAAACAAAGGAGGGGGATACAACAAAGAAGAAACAAGACAGCAGCAATTAATTAGCAAAAAAGGGGGAGGGGGTGGAAGAAAAAGAAAAAGCAAACAGGCAAACAAACAAAAACCATGGAAAAATAGCTTTCCGTCTTAGGCCCCTAAGGAGCTTCTCAGGCTGCCAGCATTCATCAATCAGTTACCCTGCAGCCTGCCCTCTGCAGGTTTTGAACCGGGTTTTAGCGAGTAAACTAAGCTGATTAAAAAAAGGAACCCTTTTTAGAACAATAAGAGATCCAAGAAAAGCTAATGCAAAAAGAATATCTGTAGTTTCCTATCCTAAAGTATCAGCTGGATGTCTGATAACCCAGTGGGTCACTTCTCCAAGAAAAGTCAGGAATCGAACCAGGGACCTCATATATTTAAGGCACAAAAAGAATGTCTGTATGTTTCCTATCCTAAAGTATCAGCTGGATGTCTGATAACCTGGTGGGTTACTTCTCCAAGAAGGGTCAAGAATCAAACCAGGGACCTCGTATATTCAAGGTAGAACTCCTCCACTGAGCTAAACTTTCTCCTAGGGTCAGTTAGCCTTTCAGAAAGCTATCCACCCAATTTCTTTTGGGCTGGTTAGAAGCTTTGCAGTTGGCCAGTCCTGCTGATTAGGCATCTGTCTGTCCCTGTCCCCTTTTCATCCTAATTGCTTTTTCTCTCAGGGCAGCTGGGCATGACAGCCTGTGTGAGCTGACCCCCCTCCCCTCTCTTGATGGGTCCAAATCCGTTCCAAGATTCAAAGGGGACCCTGGTGACCGAACTCACCACAAGGAAACCACTCTCAACCCTCTTCCAGACCCTTGCTCCTCTCAGGGGACCTTGAATAGGCTGTTGAAAGCTTATTGAGCTTTTCCTACCAATCACCTCCCTAGGGAAGTTGGAATTTTGATAATTTTCAGTGCCAGACTAGTCTCTGTCCTCTCCTCCAAACAAGTTCCTCTCTCGCAGGGTGGCTGGGTGTGTCAGGCTTCTTGAGCAGATTCTCCTCTTCCCTTTTCCTGGGTGCCTCAGTGTGGGCTGTTATGCAACCTGTTCAGAGGGGGCTCAGGTAACCAAACCCACAGACAGGAAACTCCTCTCCACCCTTTGCCAGAACCCTCTTCCTCCCAGAGAATGCTCCCTCCCACTAGGTGGCTGTGGGAGTTAAGGGGTTCCTGGAGGCTGTTTGCCTTGAGGGTGGGGCTTAGCTGCCCACAGTTTCTAGCTACAGGGCTGGGAAACTCACAGTTTTCCCTTGGGCTCTTTATCTCTTTGTCCTGTTCCCTCCAGATCGAGCCATGAAGTATCCTTCTCTGTGGATTCCCAAAACAGCTCACTTGGGTAGGATTTTGCCCCTTCTCAGCTGTTTTTTGTGAGAGAGCTGGGGAATGCACACTTAAACCAACTCCATCCTGCTGGAACTCTCCCATTTTTTAAATAGCGGCCAATATAGTGGGTGTGAAATGTTATTTCATTGTGGTTTTGATTTTCATATCCCTGATGGCTAACAATATTGAACATCTTTTCATTTCCTTTCTGGCCATTTGCATATACTCTTTGGAGAAATGTCTGGTCAAGCCTTTTGCCCATTTGTAAATAGGATTTTTTTTTGTCTTTTTGTTGTTAAATTAAAGGATTTCTTTATATATTCTGATGATTAAACCTTTATTATCAGATATGTAGTTTTCAAATATTTCTCCCATTGAGTAGGTTGTCTTTTCACTTTCCTGTTAAAGTCCTTTGATGTGTAAAAGTTTTTAATTTTGATGAGGTCCCATTTATCTATTTTTCCTTTTGTTGCTTATGCTTTGGGTGTAAAGTCCATGAAACCATTGCCTAACACAAGGGTCTTAAGATGCTTCCCTATGTTTTCTTCTAGGAGTTTGATAGCTTTAACTCTTATACTAAGATCTTTGATCCATTTTGAGTTGATTTTTGTATATGGTGTGATGTAGGGGCCCGCCATCTTTTTTTTTTTAATAAATGGAGATCCAGTTTTCTCAGCACCATTTTTTGAAGTGGTTATTCTCTCCCAATTGAGTGGTCTTTGCCACCTTGTGAAACACCAGTTGGTCATAAATGTGAAGATTCTTTTCTGAATTCTCAATTCTATTTCATTGGTCTATATGCCTATTCTGGTGCCAAAATCACACTATTTTGATTACTGTGTCTTTGTAATAAGTTTTATATTTGGGAAGTTTGAGTCCTCCCAATTTCATTTTTCTTTTTTCAAGATGGTTTTAGCTATGCAGGGCCCCTTACCTTTCCATGTAAATAAGATGGTTGGCTTTTCCATTTCTGCAAAGAAGGTTGCTGGAATTTTGATTAGAATTGCATTGAATCCTTAAATTGTTTTGGATAATATTGACCTCTAAACAATATATAGTCTTCCAATCCATGAATACAGAATGTCCTTCCATTTATTTATGTCTTATTTAATTCCTTTTAGCAATTTTTTTGTAGTTTACTTTATACAAGATCTTTACACCCTTGGTTAGATTTATTCCTAGATATTTGATTCTTTTAGTTGCTATTGTGAATGGAATTTTTTTTTTTCTTAATTTCTTCTTTTGATTGTTCATTGCTTGTATCTAGAAACACTACTGATTTTAGGGTAATAATCTTTTGCCCCCCACTTTGCTGAATTCATTTATTAGTTCTAGGAACTTTGTTGTGGATTTATCAGGATTTTCTGTATATAGGATCATATCATCTGAAAATAGGGAAAGTTTTACGTCTTTCTTTCCAATGTGTCTTTTATTTCTCTATCTTGTCTAATTGCTTTATCTAGAACTTCCAGTACAATGTTGAATAACAGTGGTGACACTGGGCATCCTTGTTTTCTTCCAGATTTTAGAGGGTAAGCATTCAGTCTTTCACCTTTAGGATGTTAGCTGTGGGATTTTCATATATGCCCATTATCATTTTGAAGAAATTTCCTTCTATTCTTAGTGTTCCAAGTATTTTTATCAAGAAAGCATTCTGTATTTTGTCAAATGCCTTTTCTATATCAACTGAGATGATCATGTGATTTTTTCTTCTTTCTTTTACTGTGGTGTATTACCTTGATTGATTTATCTTATGTTGAACCTCCCTTATATACCAGGAATACATCCCACTTGATCATGGTGTATGTGCTTTTGGATTTGGTTTGCTAGTATTTTATTGGGGCTTTTGCATCTGTATTCATAACAGACATTGGGCTGTAGTTTTCTTTTCTCCTGGTATCTTTATCTGGATTTTGTATAAGGTGATGTTGACCTCATTAAGGAGTGTTCCCTTCTCTTCAATATTTTTGTAGATGTTTGAGCAGAATCAGAGTTAAGTCTTCTTCAAATGTTTGGTAGGATTCCCCTGTGAAGCCATGTGGTTCTGGGCTTTTATTTGTTTGGAGGTTTTTGATTACTGATTCAATCTCTTTACTAGAAAGTTTTTGTTGAGAGCTATTTCTTCTTGAGTCAATGTAGGTAGTTTGTGTGTTTCTAAGAATTTGTCCATTTCATCTTGGCTATCTGATTTATTGGAATACTGTTGTTCATAATATCCTCATATAGTCATTTTTATTTCAGCAGTGTCAGTAGTAATGCTCCCCCTTTCAATGCTGACTTTTGTTATTTGTATCTTCTCTTTTTTTCTTAGTCAGTCGAACTAAAGTTCATCAATTTTATTGATCTTTTCAAAGAACCAGCTTTTTGTGTTGTGATTCTTGTTTTTTTTTTCCTATTTCATTTATCTCCTCTCTAATCTGTTATTACCCTGCTTCTACTTGCTTTTGGTTTAGTGTATTCTTCTTCTTCTAGTACTTCCAGCTTTGAGGTTGGGGCTCTGATTTGAAGTCTTTCTTCTTTTTAATGTTAACATTTAGAGCTATAAATTTTGCTCTCAGCTCTGCCTTCATTGCATCCCATAAGTTTTTAATATTGTGGTCTCATTTTTATTCACCTCAAGGTATTCACTTCTGATTTCCTTTAACCCATTGGTTGTTTAAGAGTATGTTGTTTAATTTCCACGTATTTGTGAATTTTTCCTTTCACCTTCTGTTACTGATATATTGCTTCAGTCCATTGTTGTTGTGGAATATACATTGTACAATTTCAATACTTTTAAATTACTGAGACTTGTTTTGTGAACCAATGTCTGGTCTATCCTGGAAAACATTCCATGTGCAATCAGGAAGACTGTGTATGGGTGCTGTGTTCTATATGTATCTGTTATGTCTAGTTGGTTTAGTTTATCATTCAAGTCCTGTCCTTCCATGTTGATTATCTGACTAGTTTTTCTATCCTTTATTGAGATTTTTGTTTTGAAATCTCCTACTATTAATGTAGAATCATGAATTTCTCCCTTCAAAGTGGTCAGCATTTGCCTCATATATTTTGAGACTCTGCTCTTAGGTGCAAATATATTTATAATTGTTACATCTTCCTGTTGAATTGTCCTCTTACCAGTATATAAGGCCATCTTCATCTCTTGCAACTGTTATGTACTTGAAGTCTATTTTATCTGATATTAGTGTAGCCACCCCAGCTCCTTTTTGGTTACTACTTGCACGGTATTTTTTCCCATCATTTCACCCTAAACCTGCTTGTTTCTTGGAATTTATGGTGAGTTTCTTACAGGCATCATTTATTTGTGTCATGCATTTTTATCCATTCTGTCAGTCTCTGTCTTTTGACTGGAAAGTTCAATCTATTTACATTTAAAGTCACTACTGAAAATACAGTTTTTTTCTTCTGCCATTTTGCTACTTAGCCTTTGTTAGTCTTGTATCTTTTTTGTCCCTCACTTCCATTAAAGCCTTTTATATTTAATTTGCTTTCCTGTCTTGTACTATATTGAGAGTTCTCTTATTTCTATCTGATAGATTTTCATATATTTTCCTTGTGGTTACCATGGTATTGAAATTTAATGTCCTAAATATATAAAAATTTATATTGATTTTGAGTACCAATTTAACTTCAATAGCATTCACATATACTTTTCCTATATCCCTCTGTTCCCCCACCATTTTTTTTTGAACTGTTACTGCTTATATCTTTGTTTGTATGTCCAAGTACATAGATTTATTAATTTTTATGCATTTGCATTTTAACATTTGTAGGAAGTAATAGGTGGAGTTACAAGACAAACAACACAACACAACACAATGGTACTGGCATTTATAAGTACCCAAATGAATACCTTTACTGTAAGTCTTTTATTTCATTATGCTGCTTTGAACACTTATTAGTATCCTTTCCTTTCAGTCTGAAGAACTCTCTTTAGCATTGCTTGTAGGGCAGGTTTAGTGATGGTGAACTCCCTTACCTATTGTTTATCTGAAAATGCCTTAATCGCCCTCTCATTTTTGAAAGAGAACTTGGCCATATATAAAATTATTGGCTGGAAGTTGTTTTCTTTCAGCACTTTTAGTATTTCACCTCACTGCCTTCTTGCCTTCCATGGTTTCTGATGAGGAATCAGCACCCATCCTAATTGGGACTCCCTTGTACATCATACATTGCTTTTCTCTTGCAGCTTTCAGAACTCTTTTCTTGTCCTTTGCATTTGATAATGTGATCCATATATGATGGGTTGTATTTTTCTTCATTTGGTGTTCTCTGGGTGTGACAGTTTGAAATTCTTTTATTAATCCAAAAAGAGAAAAATTATGTTTTTGAACTAGTCCATTCCTGTGGGTTTCAGATCCTTTTGATTGGATTATGTCAGTGAGACAAGACCCTGGTTGAGTTTCAGCCCTCTTGCTGGGTCTGGTAAAAATGGAGACACACACACAGAGACACACACAGAGAGAAAGAAAGCCACTCTTTCTGATCCTTCCATGTGAGAGATGACTCTGTCGCATACAGCTGCAGAAGAGCAGAGAAGTCCCTTAGAGACAGAGAGGAGGCCGGGAAAGAGAAAAGCTCTATGCCTGGTTGCCCACAGCCGAGCTTAGGAGACAGTAGATTCTGGTGGGGAAGGCAGAGACTTTGATAGAGATTAGTAGCTCTTTTGCTTTGCCACGTGATCTTCTGGCCTTTGTAATTTCCAAATAGTTGTTACAGGCAGTTTTTACCCGTTTAATAGTTGTTTTGGTGGAAGGATTGAGTCCTGGGGTTCTGTATTCTGCCATCTTACCTGGGAGCTGGTTTTAATTGTATGTTGATAAAACCTGCGTGGAACATCTGTGCTTCATTCATTCTTAATCTTATTTCTTTGTCTCCATATTGACTCCATGGTGTGTTTAATACAACAATTAAGAAGAAAAGACAGGTATGTAAAGTATTTAGGGGCCCCTTTGAAGTAGGTCATGGTACGATGCTAAAGCTCTCAAGCTGCCAATAGCTTGATGTAGGTGAAATGGGCTAGCTCCTAAGTAGGTGGACTCTATGGGAGTGGCTGACCTCAGGAGGCCACAGGTGTGTGAGGACAGCTCTTTACTTATGATGCTTCCCTCCCAAGATGCACATTTACATCTGAAATGTGTTTAAGCTTTGTATCCCCTGATACCTATGGCTGTAGGCTGATAGAGCAGGTGAGCTCAACTTGCAGACCACAAAAAGTAGAAGAAAGAATGCTTAAGGAAGATAAAGTCTTCTTAACGAAGGCAGTGAATTGAATTCATTTTTGAAAAACTGTGGGAACATCCCAGGGCTGTATTAAAATGTTTCTTCATTTGAAGGAGACATATTTTCATACCTTGCTCGAGAAAAAAAAAATCATTACATTCTTTCTTTTGGATCTGTTTTAATTTTAAATAAATGAATGGAGAGCAAGTATGTTCTGGCTCCCAGGCTCTGCACTCTCACAGGTGACTGGTATACCTCTGTGGGGAGGTGAGAGAATATCTTGATGGAGTAGTGAATTCCAAAACAGCATGCCCCCATAACATTTCAGGGAGGCCAGGCTTCACCTCTTCTCTTTTGCAGGACATAATATTTGCCTCTCTCTAAAAACAGAAGAGGGATTCAGCCTAGTCACCAGATCTGGTGGTTGGCCAGGACCCTGTGTTCAGAGAGGTCCTTTTGGGTGTCCACAAAAGATGGATTAAAGAGCTCAGTTGGGCCATCTGAGCACAGTGCTTGGAGAAAAAGGTTTTGTGGGGTTGGGCAGCCCAGATAGGCATCAGCATGAGCCTCTAAATGTGAAGAAGTTATTCTGAAACCCGAAATGGAGAGTTGATTGAAATATTATAGTACGGTTACAAATTTTATTATTCAAATAAATTATCAGGCAAGCTATAATTGTTATTCAGATATTACCACTAGAGACCTATATGCACAAGTATATAAATTCTGCAGCTCCGGAAAGTGTCACCATCTCACAAAGCCTCAATTTCATTCTTTTATTTAAATTAGCTTTCACCTGTCCTTCTGCATCACTTGAGCTTGTCTCCATGTGCTGCCCATATGTATCTGCCATCATAGGAAATATGTTAACGCACCTGATTTTACAGGATCTGTCTAGAGCTGCCATATTGGAGTGCCACTCTTTGTAAAGAGTCAAGAAACTAATGATCATGCCCCAGGAGATATGGTTATTTCTTTTTTCCTGGGCCTTATTAATCTGTTGTGGTCAACTTTCAGTCTCTTTGGCCATCTTTGACCTCTGATTATGTACCACACACATGCATGAACTCATGCACACGTGAGAACTCAGGCACAACTGTATACACACACTCATGCATTGGCATATGTCCACCCACAGATTTTATTTTAATTGCTATTTTCCACATTGTCTTATAGTATAATATGGGAGTAAAACATTTAGAAGTGTTAAAACCTATCTGGCAAATATAAATATGAAAAAAACCCTAGAAAAATACGAAATCCAATTATATGAGGTTTCTAATAGACACCCCTAAATAAATTGGAGTATGGAGATTAAAAATTAGAAGATGGACACATCTTCATTGTAAACAAAGGGAAACAGATATCTTTCTGATATCAGAAAGAGTATAATTTTATGAATAAACTTGAATCTGCCCTGGTCTAGTCTACATTTCTAGTGGTAAAATTCAAATGAAAGTATAACAATCACAAACCTTGAAATAATGAATTACACTGGAATGTACAAAATAAAAAAGAAATTTAAAAATCAAGTAATAATAGGGAGCAGTATTTTAAATATTAAATAGATAAAACAGAATATAGAAAAATCATTAAGACGAATATTAAATCCAAGAAAGAGGTGAATGAAAACATAAGTAGGAATTAATAATTTAAAAATAATAAGAATGATAAATAAATACTAGAGTTTTTATTTTTTCTTTTCTCTGAAGACCAATTAACATAGACCAAATTCTCATAAAACCAAGCAGGGAAATAAAAGAAAATAGCCATATACTTTATTAGAAATGATTAAGGACATATAATTAAATAGTTGTTTGTGCTTATAAGCACATATAAAAAAAGAATTCTATGCCAATGCATATAAATACAATATAATATAAACCCATACAGATAAATACATGGACAAAATAATAAATTTATGGGACAATATGAAAAAACCAACTGTTATAAGAGATGTAGGAAAAAGCTAAGTAGATCAGAAATTATGAAAAATGTCTAAAAATAATGCCTGGAAGGTACCAGACCCATATAGTTTTAGGAATGAGTTCTTCCAAATCATTGTAAAGCACAAGGTTCTCGTGCCACTTGAAATATTTGAGCACATAAAGGCAGGTGGCTCCTTTTTTCCCTTATAACTAGCATAATTATAGAGAACTACAGACTAATTTCTCTTAGAAATAGAAATGCAGAATTCTAAACAAATGGTGAATGCATAAATTCTAGTATATTAAAAGAATTATATGTCATAACTAAGTAAGTTTTATTTTAGGAATTTACAGGTGATTCATTAATAAAATATATATTATGATAATCGATTATGTTAGTGAGGAAAAATGTATGGCTACTGATTAAAGTAAATTATAGGTAAAATAGGACTAGAAGGATAATTCCTGTGTGTACTAAAAATATATGTGACCAAATCACTCTGCATCATACTTAAAGGATTTAAGGTGAAAAAGTAAATCTGTTAGAATACTTGGAAAATAAAGCACATATTCATGTTATTTTGAAATAAACAAGATCTTTATAACCATGAAAGAAATCATAAAGGACAATTTGATGGATTTTAAATACATACCGCATATACAAAATTCTCTCTACAAAAATCACCATAAATTAAATTAAAAGAAAAAAGAATACTGGGAAATATTTTTAAACAAATATGAAAGGTGAAAGGTTTATATCTTTATTTTTTAAATAACTCTTACAGATCAATAAGTAGATACATATCCTTGACGAAAACAGGTAGTTTACAGAAAGGGAAACACAAATTGTCAGGAAACTTAAAATATAAAACAATGAGCTATCATTAATAATTTTGCTAGTAAAGCGACAGTTGATGTTGGAAAAGTTGACTGAGTGAATTGAAAGCTAAATTGACTTGAGGCGCTAGAGAGCTGCAATTCAGATGCAGGCTCTGGAGTAGAAAAACTTGAGTTTAAACATCTATTATTTTAACTGCTAATCTCAGTCTACTTCTCAGTTTTCAAAGCTAACATTTATAAATTAACAGGGGTGGCTTTCACTGATTGAAGTAAATGTGAAAACCATGTCTACCTGAAACTTATATAAGCATATCTAAGCATTGTGCCTGCCTGCCCATCTATCTATCTATTATCTATCTACCTACCTACCTACCTACCTACCTACCTACCTACCTACCTGTAATCTATCATCTATCATCTATCTATCTACCATCTATCATCTATCTATCTGTTAACTATCAATTATTTGCCATCCACCATTTATCTATCTTTCTTTCTAATTATATTTCTCACTCCATGTAGAATTCTGTCTAGAAGGGTACCCTTTCAAAGATAGTGCAGTAATGATATCTTATAACTTTTTTTTTTTTTTTTATTATGGGTAAAAATCAAAATTCTCACAATACATACAAACATTTGCAAAATGATATATAAATATATATGCATATATGTGTATTTGCTTACAAAAATGTTGTTTATATATATATATATACATATATTTTAAGAGGTGCTTAGATTACCCAAAATATTACACGGAACCCACTGGGATTCCCATGTTGCCCACCTCATATTTAAACCAAAATATGTTATATCCATAATAAAATTAATATATGTATATATATTTACAATGACAAATAATGAGGTGAAGGCAGTTTTCAGTTTGTCAGTGTATAAGTCATCAGGGTAATCAACAATTATTGACATACTAGGTAAACACCGAAGTCCCAATAACTTAGCATGCTTAGTTTTTTCTCTCTCATGTCCCAGCTGGATGCAGGTCGGGAAGCCAGTTCTCCTTCATATTTTGGCCACACCATCTGGAACATATCACCTCTAAATTGCCGTAAAAGGGAAGAAGGCAACCTGGAGGTTTACATTGGACTTTTTAAGGGCTTACATCATTTCATCCACATCCGTAAAGTTAGAACTCAGTCATCTAGCCTCAACCTAAGTGCAAATGGCGCTAGAAAAGAGAGAAGCCCATGCAGGTTTGATGAGCATTAATGGTCTTTGCCAATGCAAGAGGATGAATGACCAAGGTCTCCAGGATGACATGGTTCCATTGTGAATTCCTTAGAACCATCTCTAGAATTTGCTCCATTATAAAAATGCCTTTGCAATAATACCATTATTCTGAGAGTTGGTAGGAGAGTCTTGAACTTGCCTTTTCATTTTCAAAAAGGTTGCCAACCTGGTCAATTTATGATGATGATGATGATGATGATGATAAGCAGTATATCTACACCTGAGGCCAGAGAATAGTAGTCTATCTACTGCTCTCTAATTCTTAACTGAAGGTTAGTTGGGAGAGTGCTATTTGGAAGTGATTGTGTGAGAGTTCTTGAACATTTTCTTTTTCTTGGATCAAGCAGGACAAGTTGAAATGCTCTGTAGACGTCTATATTACTTCCTCCCCTCCCATCCTTCATTCCCTCTCTTTCCCTCAGGATTGCTTTTAATAAAAGAAGTTTTTTAACAACACAGAAATTAGGATCTCACAGCTTTATTGAACAATTCATGAATCCACATCATCCTATCCAGAAAAAAGGGAGCTCCAAAGAGTAGTAGAAAGGGCAGATTTTCTGTAGATAGGCTTTTACAATCAACAAGGAAGCTAGCAGTATAAGTGACTTCATTTTCTGAATCAAGGTTTATTCTTATTTGGCTAACACCAAGCCAGAGGGGCCGGGACGCAAAAACTAAATTGATATTGGCAGACTATGATTGTTTGGCCTTAGGTTTCAGGTTTTGGGAGAGCCGAGAGTTCACAAGAAACAGTAGCTAAGTTTCAGTTTGCTGACTTGGGGCTTAGCATGAGAGCGCCATCTTGGGCCCACGTACACTAATATTTTCATGGGTTTGCATTTACACTTTCATGGCTTTGCACTTTGGTTTCATGCCTGAAAGTCCTAATGAAACCATTACTGCATTTGAAATTGCGTTGCTACACAGAGTATTTCTCAGTGATCCATATATGAACCTCCTAATGAGAAATTTCTTTCCATACTGAGCTCTAAGAAAAGCTTGACTTGTTCTGAAAGATGCTGTATTTTAGTCCTTCTTTTTTTTTTCTTTATGCTTTCTCTTTTGCTTTAACCACAAGGAAGCTCAGTCAAATTACTGGTTCAACTAGAACAGTGAAGATTATGGCTATGCAACTGTATTGTACTATACCCTTTCTCTCCCCTCCTGATCTTTCACTTAGATTTATATTTTTTGAGTCCTTACTTTTTGTTTTCCTTTATATCTTACTATTTTATGTTAGGAAGATAGATGAATGGATAGTTAGAATAATACCGTGAGTGTTAAAACTTGATGGATCTGGGTATCTCTTTGAGGGGTAAATTTGTTTTCTCTGTATAGGGTTTGTAATTTTTTTGCAACTGTCCTGTAAGTTTGAAATTATTTCAAAACATATTGTACCATTTTAAATGTGTTTTAAAGTCTCCTTAAATACCATGTGCTGAAAAGAGGAGTTATAAATTTACCCAAGGAATCAAATTTACTTTCACAGCCCAGCAAATTCCAAGGATGATTATTGAAAGGACTCTGCTGATAAAGAAATTTGGGATGCATTTGGTTGTGCAGCCAAACTTTTCAGAAATCCATCAATTTCTTGGGTGTTCTTGTGTGCATATTTTATTAAAGACCAGGCTTGGAAAATAGGATGTTTATGAGAGTTAAAGAGAAATGTGACAGCCAATTTATTAAGGAATGAAAATAAATTATAGAGAGTCCTTTTAGGATTCACAAAGGGTTTTTGCATTCTTCTATTCTAGAGGGCATGTTTTATATCTCATTTATGTATTGCTTCACTAATGGGTGGGGAAATGAAGTACCCTGACTAGACTGTTAATATCTCTAAGAAGATAACATTCATGAGTCAAAAAATATAGGATTTGCCCATTTCTCAGAATATAGAATATTTTAGAGCAGTACTAGATTATAGACTTTGACCTGGATTCCATGGCAACACATTCATTATCTTATCTCATTCTTTTCTGAGTTACCCAGTTTAAGGGCCCTATCCCTTTTATCACACCTCCCCCTCATTAAACACTCACCAGATCCTTTTCTGTTGCTATGTAGGCTGTATAATAGCTTTCACAGCTGCTTGCTGAATGAAATGGAGAAAACACACACACACACACATTTTGAGAAGGGGGTAGGGAGGAATTTAGCAGTATTTCAGGATCAAGGGATGCAAGTGGCAGGTATGGTTCTATATATACACACAGTTCATCCCCCCTGGCACATTTTGCACAGAAGTGTGCCCTGCCTTGGCGTGCGGAGCTGCCATGTGTCGGTTTGATGGAGTCTGGGTTCTCCTGACAGTATGACAGGCTATTAATCACAAGTGACCAAAATAGCACACAAAGGAGGGCATTCCTGATTTTTCTTTCCCTGGGTAAGAATAGGTGATTTGCTGAAACTCCCTGTCTTTGCATTTTTCTGGTTTCTTCCTTTCTTTTTTATTTTCTCTTTTTTTAGGCTTTGCCTTTGAGTCACCTCTTCACCCTTCTGGGAGGACTACACCCTTAGAGCTGCAAAGAAGGTTGATGTCTTGGGCGGGTGAGATCATGGGGACAAGTCAGCTCGACTTGTTTCCTCCTAAGACCCATTAGGAGAATCATATAGCTTCATAATTATTGACTTAATAGCTTTGTCTTACTTAGGGGGATAAAGTAGGTTATGCTTAAGATTTAAGGTTTTTTTAATGGCCAGTTGATGCTGAGAGTTAAAAATTATCTTTGTATGTGTTCCCTGGTGTATTAACAGCAGCATATCCATTATGTTTCGGTACATGTTCTCTTCCAAAGAGAGATACTCACAATGCTATTCTGTTGGAAAGTTTTAGTACAAGGTAGTGAGACCTCAGGGGTCAGAGTGAGCTATCACGTGGCTTACTGTGGTCAAGAACAGCCTGGGCACTGGAGGTCTCCACTCTGCTCCCTGATGATATATGGCCATCAGAGATGGATTTGATTTCATGGTCCCTTTAGCCCAGGGGTTCTTAACAAGGAGTCTATGAGCTTGAATTGAAATTCAGAAGAACATTATTCTTGTGGGGACGTGTTGGTGCGGATGTGATATATTTATTAAATAATACACTGATAGTGTGGACTTAGTAAGGGGTCTGTGGTTTTCACCTGACTTGCAAAGGGGTCCATGGAACCCTTGCTTTAGCCCAAGGACATTGGATTATGTCACCTTCATTAGTTATTGTGCTTTAATGTTGAAGTACAGATGTCCAGCATTGGGTTGCAGTAAGGAGGTTACGGGTGAGGGACAAGTTCAAAGCCAGAAGAGCAGAGTTCAATCATATTCTTAAGCAGGGGTCAACAAAGCTATTCTGTAGAGGGCCAGATAGCTTTGCAAGTCATAAGGTCTCTGTTGCATGACTCAACTCTGCTGTTATAGCAAGAAAGCGGCCATAGACAATACATAAATGAATGGACATTACTGATCCAATAAAACTTTGTTTACAAAAGCAGACAGTGGGCCAAATTTAGCCCTCAGGCCATAGTTTGCTGACCCCTGTTCTTAAAAAGTGGGACCAAATACATAGTAGGAACTGAGATGTGGGATCAAACAAGAAGGATGGGGGTAATCAATGATTTTGGCAAGCAGCAAAGTGACAAGTAATAATAAGAATTGACAAGTATGTGATATTTACTGTCTGCCGGACACTCTTCTAAGTGCATTACATGCATTGACTCATTGCATCTTCCTAACAACAACCCCATGAGGTAAGTACTATTTTCCTGACTGGGAAACATAGAGGTTAAATAATGTTTCCAAGATCTCACAGCTGTTGAGTGGCAGGGCTGGGATTCAACTCTAGACAACTAGGCTCCATAATTCATGCTCTTAACCATGGTAGTATATTACCCTGCATTGTGGAGCTGGCAAGTAAGAAGTGGTCAGGAGGAATTCTGGAGATGGAGTTCATATGCCTGTAGTATACTTTATATTGTCTCAGAGTGCACGTAAGTTGGCTGTGTTTGAAAGGTCAGAATGTGATGGACAGGCTGTCCATTGAACATGCCTCGTACCAAGCTGTAGTTGAGTGGGACTGGAGAAAGACAGAAAATGGCAGAAAATCTCCACTGACTACCTTTTTAAAATGTGAAATATATCACACACATAAAGGAGGGTGTATAACTTATATATGTAGTGCAAGGAAAAAATCATCAAATAGATATCCTTGAATTCAGTAAGAAACACAACTATATCAAGACCATTTAAGCCCTCTTTGAGCCCCTTCCCTGATTCCATCCCATTCCTGCCTCCCTCTAAAATAACTTGTTATTCTTTTTTCAAATAAAATTTTATTGAATTATATCATTCATACATGAACATACCTAAACAATAAATATATAGTAAAATTTGTGAACTTACAAAACAAACATGCATATCATCATACAAGCCTCCCATACATTTCTCCACCACCAACACCTTTGCACTGTTGTGAAATATTTGTTACAAACTATGAAAGAGCAACATCAAAATATTACTACTAACTATAGCCCGTATCTTACATTTGGTGTATTTTTCTTGCAACATACCCAATTATTAACACCCTATATTAGTATTATATATTGTTCAGGAGAAAACGTTCTCATATTTGTCCTGTAAACCACAGTCCATCATCCACCACTGGATTCCCTGTGTTATACAGCACCATGTTTGGTATAGTCCACTCAAAGTGTCCACTCAAAGGCTCTCATTTTTCACCCCAGAGTTGTACTGTCATCACCTCTGTTAATTTTAGAATGGTTTCATTACTCCAAAAGGAAAAATCCCATCTCTCTTTACATATCCCTTATTGTTGTCCCTTACTATTGAAAAAAATATCTTCTTGCCATTGCTGCAATTATTACAATATTACTGTTAACTATCATCCAGAAGATACATTAGTTGTAATTTTCCCATGTATCACTATATTCTTAGCACTTTGTAAAAGAAGAACATTCTTATATTTATACTATTAACCACAATCTTCATCCACTACCAAAATCACTATGTTATACATCCCTAGATTATTCTCTAGTTTCCTTTCAATTGACATTTACTTCCACAGACTCCTCCTTTCAGCCACAATTACATTTATAAATCAGCGGTGTTAGCAATACTCATTATATGTTACCCTCAACTCTATTCATTTCCACAGTTTTACATTAAGCATCATCTCCCATTCTCAACCCAGCTTCTATTTCCTAGTAAGCTATACTCTCGAGTTTACCTCTGTGAGTTTACTCAACATTTTTAGTTCATATTATTGAGACCGTACAATATTTGTCCTTTTGTGCCTCATTTCACACAACATAATGTCCTCTAAGTTCATCCATGTTGTCATACACATCCCAATTTCATTTCTTCTTACAGTTGAATAGTATTCCATCATATGTATATACCACGTTTTGTTTATCCATTCATTGGTTGATGGACACTTGGGCTGGTTCCACATTTTAGCAATTGTGAATAGTGCTGCTATTGACATCAGTGTGCAAATGTCAGTTCGCATCCTTACTTTCAGTTCTTCTGAATATATTCCTAGTAACAGGATTGCTGGATTATATGGCAGTTCTATATTCAGCTTCTTGAGATAATGCCACAAAGTCTTCCACAGAGGTTGTACCATTCTACACTCCCACCAACAGTGAAGGAGTGCTCCTGTTTCTCCACATCCTTTCCAGCACTTGTAGTTTTCTGGGTTTTTGTTTGTTTGTTTCCAATAATGGGCATTCTGTAAGGTATGAAATAGTATCTCATTGTAGTTTTTATCTGCATTTCCCTAATTGCTAGTCATATTGAGCATTTTTTTCATGCTTTTTTTTTTTTTGCCATTTGTATTTCCTCTCTGGAGAAATGTCTATTCAAGTCTTTTGCCCACTTTTAAATTGGGTTGCTTGTTTTTTTATGGTTGAGTTGTATGATCTCTTTATATAACATGGGCATTAAACCCTTATTGGATATGATGTTTCCAAATACTTTCACACATTGAGTAGGCTGCCTTTTTATTTTCTTGACGTGGTATTTTGAAGAACAAAACTGTTTAATTTTTAGGGGGTCTCATTTATCTATTTTTTCTTTTGTTGCTTGTGCTTGGAGTGTAAGGTTTAAGAAACTAAAAATGTTTTCCTATATTTTCTTCAAGTAGTTTTATGATTATCCTTTCTATATTTAGGTCCTTGATCCATTTTGAGTTCATTTTTGTATATGGTATGAGATAGGGGTCCCTTTTTTTCTTTTGGATATGGATATCCAGTTCTCCAGCATCATTTATTGAGTAGACTGTTTTGGCCTAGCTGGGTGAACTTGACAGCCTTGCCAAAATCACATGACCAACGAATTGAGGGTCTAAGTCTGAGTTCTCTGTTTGGTTCCATTGGTCAATCTACTATCTTTATGCCAGTACCATGCTGTTATTACCACTCTAGCTAAGTAATATGCTTTAAAGTCAGGAAGTGAGGGCCCTCCATATTTGGCTATTTGGGGCCCCTTACTCTTCAAAATAAATTTGATAATTGGCTTTTCCATTTCTGTAAAAAGGGCTGTTGGGATTTTTAATGGGATTGCATTGAATCTCAAATCAGTTTGGGTAGATTTGACATCTTAACAATATTTAGTCTTCCAATCCATGAACACGGAATGTCCTTCCATTTATTTGTTTTCTTCAGTATCTTTATTTATTTATTTATTTATTTATTTATTTTTGACTTTTGTTATTTTCTCTTCAGTATCTTTGGACAATGTTTTGTAGTTTTATTCAGTGTTTAGTTTCTACAGTTTCCAAGGTCCTTTATGTCCTTGGTTAAGTTTATTCCTAAATATTTGATTCATTTAGTTGCTATTATAAATGGAATTTTTTTCTGATTTCATCCTCAGATTGCTCATCAGTAGTGTATAGAGACACTACGGATTTTTGCATATGAATCTTGTATCACTGCAACTTTGCTGAATTCATCTGTTAATTCTAGTAGCTTTTTGTGTATTTAAGATTTTCTAGATATAGGATCATATCATCAGTGAATAGTGAAAGATTTACTCTTCCTTTCCTATTTGGGTACCTTTTATTTCTTTATCTAGCCTAATTACTCTATCTAGAACTTCTAGCACAATATTCAATAATGGTGATGAGAGTAGGCATCCTTTTCTTGTTCCTGACCTCAGTAGGAAAGCTTCTGCCTTTCACCATTGAGTATAAAACTAGCTGTAAGTTTTTCATATATGCACTTTACCATATTGAAAACTTCCTTCTATTCCTATTTTTTGGGGTGTTTGTATCAAGCAAGGATGCTGTATTTTGTCAAATGTCTTTTCTGTATCAATTGAGAGGATCGTGTGGTTTTTTTTCCTTCCATTTATTAATGTGGTTTATTACACTAATGATTTTCCTGTGTTGAAAATCGTTTCATATTTGGAATAACACCCACTTGATTGTCATGTATAATTATTTTAATGTGCTTTTGGATTTGGGTTGCAAGTATTTTGTTGAAGATTTTTGCGTGTATGTTTATTAGAGATGTTGCTCTGTAATTTTCTTTTTTTTATAGTATCTTTATCTGGTTTTGGTATTAGGGTGATGTTGGCTTCATAGAATAAGTTTGGTAACATTTTTTCTGGTTCAATTTTTTTGGAAGAGCTTGAGCAAGCATGGTATTAGATTGTCTTTGAATAATTGGTAGGATTCACCTGTGAGGACATCTGGACATGGGCTTTTCATCTTTGGGAAGTTTTTGATGACTGATTCGATCTCTTTACTTGTGATTGGTTTGTTGAGGCCTTCTATTTATTTATTTATTTTTCTTTTTTT